>CM055120.1:337309047-337469047 GCA_029206835.1 Rana muscosa | reverse complement strand
CAGATTAGGGGAGGTAAAATTACATTAAGACATAGGACCTGGATGTCCAGGGATACTTTGTGAAATATGGTATTTGTATGTTTCAGGAACCCATTCTATGGAACCCACTGGACTCTTAAAAATGGAGTCAGGCAGAGCCGGTAAACCCTTACAATTCACAACTCATCTCTGATATTCAAACAAAAGTTCCAGAAGATGAATACATTTATTTTCCAAGATAAAGCAGAATATGAACCAAAGAAAGTAGGAAAGAGAAAAGAAAGAGAAAAAAATAAATACAATAAGCAACAAAACATACAGGTTCAATGCTGCTTCGACCCAGACCGTTTGTCACCCATTTCCCTTTATGTCAAAGAGCACTGACTCTGCATTCATAAAAACAAACAAACAATATATAACTGTCCTGAAACAGTGCCTCGAAAAATAATATATTGTGGCTGTTGCAGCAGCAGCTTGGCAGAAAAAAATAAAAATAAAAATAAAAAATAAAAATAAAATAAAGGAGGAAAAAAATAAAAATAGATAACTCTTCTATCCTATTAGTGATCAACAGGTGAACAGGATCACTGTCACTAACAATTTACAAGTCGGGTAGAAAAACAAAAAAATAAAAATATTTTAAAAAGGAGAGGCTAAACCAATGGTTGCCAAAAAAACTTTTTTAGAATTTAGTCACCCCGACTGTCCTTTAATATTACAGATTGAACAGGCTTATCCCTAGAACAAAAACAAGAAAAATATAGTTCTAGGGTCCTCTCTTAAATGCGCAAGCTACTCTAAATCGGTCTCTTAATAGTGACCCGCATTGGGACCGCAACAGGGTGGAGTTTACTAAAGTTTTTTTTTCCCCAGAACATCCTGATTTCCATCTCCCTTGTTATCTCCTCCCATGCTCCACCTCAGGACTGCTCCAGACCCTCTGGACCTCCCCACCTTTAAAACCATACGCCCAGCCAGGCGCTCCCCTTTCCACACCTAAATACTCTTTTATTCCAGGAAGCCTACCCCAGCCCGCTCCATATCAGATAATTCCCAGCGGCTATTATTTTTGTTCCACCCCCTCCTCTTAGATTATCAACCCCTAGAGAAGGGCCTTTTTATTCACGCCTTGCCCGAACTGTTGGCACCAATTAAATCCTGTTGCCCAAAGTTTAACTACCCATCTTTTAACTCCTCCCCGAATCCCAACGGAAGTTTCACTAAGTGTAAGGGGATGTCAGGTTTTATAAAAAAAACTTTCTTTCAGGGCTATAGGGGTAAAACCCGGGGTTCCTTCTATATCCCTCCAAAGGACAAGAGTGTAGGTACAATAGACTCCCAGAGGTAGTGTACCCTGCTGAGTACAATTCAACCTGATGCTGAAAACAGTGTATCATTAGCCATGTGATGTCAGCATCAGTACCCCAGCATCCGGTATTGAGTCTAACACCTACACCATCGAAGCAATGACAAAAAACCCACAAAATTCTATCCCAGTGACCATGCCCAGGGTATATCATGCACCCCTACCTACTGTTAGGTTCAAGAAACACCCTTGTTCCATGCCTAACGCCACATCAGTATCCTCTAGGTCAAATAACCAAACTCGCCTATATCCCAAATAATACCCAGGTGCTTCCTTCCCAGCAATGATCTCCCCATCCAGAACACAGCGTGAAATACATTCACCACTGTGTATTGGCCGTGCAAGGGACATTGTGTTCACACCTCTGACAGAGAGAAATATCAACCTGCCCCCAGCTTCCGTACCCTCTGATCACAGGTGGGTTCCTTAGCCACAAATGCAACAAGATAGAATACCCAGTCAGTAAGCCACTGGTGCCCTCAACTCTACAGACCGAGTCTGCATTTCTGTAACACCTTTCACAATCCAAACCAGTACAGCCCATCCAGGCATTCGACTACCACTTTGGATTAGTGTAGGCGACGTGTTTTGGCACAGTCTCACTGAGTGGTGATGCTAACTCATCAGGCCACTGCCCCTCATAGAGAGATTTGTACAATCAGCTTGATGCTGGTTGACAACTCCACCTGCCCATGTGTGCACACCAGAGCCAATGACCTATATCTGCCCTGTACCATCTCACACTCTCTACCAACCTCTCACCATGGTTGATGAAATCTTGAGCCACTTTACACGGTGGTTCTCTTTCCCCCCCCATATAGTGCTGAACACATCCCTCCTCTCCTGGTTATTCCTCCGAGATAAGCGTCCTGTACTCTGTGTCCGCACATCTCTGGGAGCAAGCCACTGGTACCATGACCGCGCTTGATTCAGTGTGTATTCAGTACATATAGGATAATAGGTTTTCATCAACCATTATAAGATGCTGGAGCGCCATGTGGTGATGGAATACTGTAGATACCTGCACCATATTCAGTGTCCCACCTGTCCCCCAAAAAAAAAACAAAAAAAAAAACATTTCCTCCTTTCCATCCCTGTCCGGACTCAAACCCCTCAGAACCAGATGGACTCCAGTGTGTAACCCAGTAGAGTGATAGGATAGTACCCAAATTGACCGTAATATAGGCACAATGTTCCGTCCCTGCCATTAGGGATGAGACTAGTACTAGTTACATTTTGACAACCCTGAACTGAGTCATCCACCACTCCATAGGACTCATCGTCAATTCAGATACTACCCCACCTGCCTGTCTTTATAAGGTGGAACTTGTCACACTGAGTAAGAGTCAGTCAACTCTCCAAGGTTTTTAATTCTGGCCAGTGCAAGTTGAATGTCCTACCCTTTCCCTGATATGTAGCCCAGGACCTCCCAATGTGTTCCTGATTATCTCCAACTCCATAGTGTTTATGGTACCCAGTGACCCGCCTCCCGCTCCAAAGACAGTCGCCATCAAGCCTCTCTTTTTCCTAAGTCATGGGATATGGTCTGGATACCCGGATTGAAAACCACCTGCCACCAGGTACACCCAATCCCTCATATAGACTGCACACCTTCTCCCTCCTCTTTCAATTCGGTATTCAGACAGTGTTATACTTCACCCCTACAACACAAGCTGCCTACACTATTCAGACAGGACTCACATGAATGACAGGAGCCTAGCGCCACACTGGGGCACTGGTCTTCTTGGCCTGCAAGACACAGACAACTAGTTAAGGTACACAAGGACTCTAGGACAGGAAGGACACCTATGGGTGTAAACTGAGGAGAATACGGCATGCCCACACCTCTATCTGATAATACCTCGGACGTGAGGGCTCTTGGAACAGCCAATCGCTGGTAACACCCCATACAACCTTCCTGCACAATTTTTGTTTTCCCAGACTCAACCAAAACTATACAATATGAGGCCAGACCTATACCCTCTCAACTTGTATGCAAGCAGGCAGGCCCTCATACCACACATCTGCAGGTAAATCTAAAATAAATGGAAAAACAAAATTGCATAATGTGTATCCAGCTTGAGAAACTGCTGCTACCAGACACACCTGACCAGCAGACTAAGACAAATCCCTTGCAGCACTGAGACCACTGAACAGTAGGAGGTACCCGAGCCGACCGGTGTGCCTTGAAACACACAGATATTTATTAGGCAATTGGTAACAAATAGCCACATAAACAGTCCCAGCAGGAAACTATGAGAAGTGTTGGTTTCCCCTATTTCAGAGAGATGGGATTGCTTGGTGACACGGTAGGAAAACAGGTTTGAACTACATTTGGGGACACACAGATAGCTAGGGACATTAGCATACCTTAGCTTCAGGCAATGAGCCAAACTCGTACAGCCAGGTATGGTTGGGCGTGTACCTAATTACAATGACAGCGAGGGGGGGGGGGGTGTAAGCAGTCCTACTCCTGAACACAAGTTCGCCCAAAGTAACATCAGACCATTCCCCTTTTACCACGAAGTGCAGTACCCCTGGCAGAGATTTATAATGCTCCTTAGCCTCACATATGAGTAAGACTGCCAATACTTTTACTTTATAACAACTGATATGCAGACTTCAGTTAATTGGTTCTGCTACTCAGTAGATCAGAACATACAACACACACTGGGTGGTCCAAAACACACCCGAATGGACTAACAGCTAGACATTCCAACTAGATAATGGTGGCGACAACCTAAAACATTTACACGTGAAACCCGACCAACCAGGAAAAAACACTTTTTTATCACGTTGTTCTCTGGAGGCTACGATTTCCTCTTGTTCTGAAAGCCAGAAAACCAAATTATCGACTCTGAGGGATAAAATTCCAATAACAGTTAGTGATAAACATTCCATTTTTCGCAATTTACAAAAAACAATTCCAGTAACAAGACATTAGCATATGAAACACAAATATACATTACATTCCTTTACATTACATAACCCGTGCACTTTTTTTAAAATACCCAAAAATTGTTGAGCTCAACTTTTAATTAATATGTATTACATAATACACATTAATGACCACGTGGTTTTTGTTTCCCCAAAAAAAATGTATTCACCATGGTGAGAAAAAAATTAGCAACTTGTACTGTGCTGGAAAAAAAACTGTCACTCTTACATTTATCATTCTCCTCCCATTTTCTTCCTCATTACAGACGGAAGAAATGTGTGGTGCAGGAAAAAAAAGAAACAATGAAATAGCCTATGATACTTTTACCTCCCTTAGGACTCATATTTATCCATATGTACCGCTGTCTACATCCACCTGTTCTCTGAGTACAAACTCCTTGGACCTGAAAAATACTTACAAGCAAAACCATTACTCTATCCTTCATATTTAACCTGCAAAGAATGGTAAACAATAATGACATTCCTGTACATTGGCAATTTGTCAATGACATTCTTTCAAAACCGATTCAAACAAAACCCTCTGTAACCCTTACTTTTCCCGTTCCTACAAACATACAACAGCCGCGACGCATCGGAGGATCGCCGCGGTAAGTTCGAACATATTCACGTTACTACATACAAACATTCAGATACAAACCACCGTTCCGCCTCTGAGAATCACGAAAGCGTGTACTACACCTCCATCAACACTCATCATTCCAGATTTCTGAAGCCACAGCTCAACTACATCCAAGGTACCTTTTATTCTGAGGTTTTGGTCCTCCAGCAAAAGTACCTTCCAAAGGAGTACACCTTACTGTACCCTCTGACCAGATATGTCATCCTTTAAGGGGTCTCATGTCCGGAGCCCCAAACCCAGATCTCATGTGCGATGCAGCTTTCTGACTGGTGGGGAGCCTAATTTTTTATTTTTTTTTCCCCAAGCATGGACGGCACATTACCCATGACGATTCGAATCGCTTATGAAGTGTCCCGCGTCCAGGACACCCTTGCGCTTTATTTTCGGAGCGATTATGGTTTACGACTTTATTACCATAATCGACCCCCGGAATCCCGGTTATTTTACACGGCCTGACCGGGGCTGTTAGCGTACTACTCCTCACGTTTATGTTAATCACAGGAATTCCGATTATTTTACACGGCCTGACCTGTCTCGCGATAAACGTGTTTGTCAGACGAGCTGCAAAGCACCATGAAATCCTCCACTATTCAAAACAATATTATGGCTTCTTTCTACCTGCATCTAGATGTTACAATAATGGTGATGCCCCCTGTTTGCTTGTCTCCACCCAAAACTGTATTACAGTACAAAACTTCACAAAACTGGAACGAAATGTCCTAAACTTTTTTAACGGTACCATTTATCAACCAATCATAATACTTCACCACAAAATCCCTTGCTGAATCGTCTTCTGTAACACAAACACATTTTAGTAAAAGCACTTTCACAAAAAACTATTACAGCCTGGCTCAGGTCATTTGCATGTCAATACAATTCGTTTTACATTCTCACAGATCTGGTTGGAAAGAAAGGGGGGTCATTTCGGGCTGTCAGCAGCTGAGAACATAATGTCACAGATCCGCACTACACCTCTCGCATAGTCTCCACACACACATATTCACACACTTGGTCAAAGATGACCTCTAGACATCACACAAATCAGAATCTTTTCTATCATAACCTGTACTTCTTAAACCCATAACATCTGTTTGGTCAGGTTCCTCCTTGTCCCCCTGTTCATCATTATTCTACCATCCATGCGCAATAAGCATCTCTTTCCCAAGCATTTGGCTTGACCGTACCATTTTTTTTTTTTCAAAATACAATTTCCCAGTCCACCATTCCCAACATTGCATATTTCCCAACTCAAGGCCCCTGTATCAATCCTTTCTTCCTTCGGGGTCAAGTGGTAAGGTTCCCCACAGTTAGACTCCCTCTTTGAAGCGATTTTACCCATCCTTTACGGACGAAAGACCTTGAACTGTTTCCCAGAGTTAGCTACTCTCTGACCAATGATTGGGTCGACAGGTACCGCCCCTGTCGCCGTTGCGAACCTTTTTTCACTACTCTGCCAGAACAACCACTGCTCTGACTATAGTCCTTCAAAAAGTAAGCCTGGAAATACTTCCCAACTAAATAAATAGTTTAATCTCCCCGTGGACTTCTCCAAGGTATTCCAAAAAAAAATAAAAAAAATAATGACTGTATCACAGGGCTTCCCAAGCGTTAAGCTTGATTAGACCCTCTGATTGCTTGTAGTGCAGGAGGCAGTTTTGTTTGCTAACCTGGAACTTCCCATCTCAAACTCTAAACACCTCTCAAGATGGCCGACAAGCCAAGCCACCACAAAATGGTGGATGACCACCGCACATCTCATGGACATGACAAAATGGTGGATGATGCCCAATTTTTTTCCCGCCAAAACCAGCTTGGCACATACCACATGGGTTCCCACACACACAGGAAAACAAAAAATAGTCTCCATCAGATTGCAACACCGAAAAAAAACGCACTACTCCATTCGCACCAAACATCAAAATCTGCCCCAAAAGCTTACAATCCCCCCGTTAGTAGTTTACACAGAAAGATAGATTCGCATACATCCAGCTAATTCAGTGTGATTTAGTCTCCGTTTCCACTGATGCAATTCGCCATGCGACTTTGGGCACAAAGTCGCATTACAAATCGCTTACCATTGATTTCAATAGCACCCATTCCAATCTATGTGACTCAAAGCTGCAGTGACTATCAAAATCGCATTCAACACCACACCACAGTCGCACTAAAGCTGCATTTCAACGTCACATGACATTGGAGTTGCGCCAGTGGAAACGCAGCCCTATACGCACAGGTTTGTTTCAATCCCAAAGATTGGCCTAATCTTAATCAAAGGGTCAACTGAAATTGATTCCAAACAGAGCCTTTATCATTCATACCGACACCCTGCTGCAATTTCATTCTATATACATACATTATTCAAAAATCAGTCTCATCAAAATATTTGCCTAGACACGGGGCACCATCTGTTCTCAAAATATCCACCACATTCTTTGGTGTGGGTCTTTGAGGTAGGCTTGCCAACGAGCTGCATGGCAGGTCAACATATGTCTGGTCAGGCATGTGGTACCCAAGCGGCTGATGTTTTGGCCACGCGATATACGCTTGAGACATATGTTGCAAACAGCAGCTGTGCGATCTGATGCACTAGCCTCAAAAAAGGCCCACACCAAAGAACTTTTTGAATGACGGGCAGAGGCAGCGCCCTGCACAGGCGGAGCTCTGCGGTGTGATTCCGTCGGTGTACTGCCCTTACGCTGGCCACCAAAGGGCATCCTGCCTCGTTGGAGATGTGCCTCCTCCTCATCCTCCTCCTCCTCCTCTCTCCTATTAGGCACCCACGTGGAGTCAGTGACCTCATCATCCCCTCCCTCCTCATCACTGGAGCCAATCTGGCAGTATGCTGCAGCTGCTGGAACATGACTGCCAGATTGGTGTCCTTCTTGAGCATGCCCTCTGTCTGCTCTCACGCTACTGCCTTCCTGTAGCTGGGTTTCATCATCAGACCCTTCGAAACGCTGGGCATCCTCCTGGAGCATGTACCCAACACTGTGCTCAAACAGTTCGGGGGACTCCTCAGGAGGAGGACATGGTGGGTCTAGGCAAGGAGTGACTGATGATGAGTCTGACATTGATACCAGGGAAGAGGACGCTTTGGCAGCTGCTTTGCCAGTACCCTGAGCCTGGGTGAGAGAGGATGAGGAGGAGGAGGAGGGCTTGGTCATCCACTCTACCAAGTCTTCGGCATGATGTGGCTCAACATGTCCAGCTGCCGAAAAGAAGGACAAGCGTGTCCCATGGCCATGTGCTGATGACAATGCACCGCGTCCACGACCAGCACTGTTGCCCCCAGACACAGAGCCTGCTTGCCCTCTTTTATTGCCTCCTGACTGTCTGCCTCTCCTTGTTTGCCTTCCAGACATTCTAATAGATGGCCTGCAGGGAGATGGGAAAAAAGCAATAAGGGCTACCTTCAGGTGTCCTTCTCTGTCCCTTTACTTAAGGATTTCTAAATATGGTTGAGGATGATTGCTTTTGCACAGAATAGCACAACGACAATTTCCCTGACTGTCCAAAAAACAAGGATTTCAAAGATGGTTGATGAGGAATGCTTTAGCACAGTATAGCACAAGGAGAATTTCCCTCACTGTCCTTCCCTGTCCCTAGAAACAAGGATTATCACAGTGAAAGAAACTGACACTCTTCCTACCTATAGTTTTCTGTCCCTAGAAAAAATGTTTTTTTAAAGACGGTTGATGATCAATGCTTTAGCACACTATAGCACAAGGAGAATTTCCCTCACTGTCCTTCCCTGTCCCTAGAAACAAGGATTATCACAGTGAAAGAAACTGACACTCTTCCTACCTATAGTTTTCTGTTCCTAGAAAAAATGTTTTTTTAAAGACGGTTGATGATCAATGCTTTAGCACACTATAGCACAAGGAGAATTTCCCTCACTGTCCTTCCCTGTCCCTAGAAACAAGGATTATCACAGTGAAAGAAACTGACACTCTTCCTACCTATAGTTTTCTGTCCCTAGAAAAAATGTTTTTTTAAAGACGGTTGATGATCAATGCTTTAGCACACTATAGCACAAGGAGAATTTCCCTCACTGTCCTTCCCTGTCCCTAGAAACAAGGATTATCACAGTGAAAGAAACTGACACTCTTCCTACCTATAGTTTTCTGTCCCTAGAAAAAATGTTTTTTTAAAGCTGATTGATGATCAATGCTTTAGCACACTATAGCACAAGTAGAATTTCCCTCACTGTCCTTCCCTGTCCCTAGAAACAAGGATTATCACAGTGAAAGAAACTGACACTCTTCCTACCTATAGTTTTCTGTCCCTAGAAAAAATGTTTTTTTAAAGATGGTTGATGATCAATGCTTTAGCACACTATAGCACAAGGAGAATTTCCCTCACTGTCCTTCCCTGTCCCTAGAAACAAGGATTATCACAGTGAAAGAAACTGACACTCTTCCTACCTATAGTTTTCTGTCCCTAGAAAAAATGTTTTTTTAAAGATGGTTGATGATCAATGCTTTAGCACACTATAGCACAAGGAGAATTTCCCTCACTGTCCTTCCCTGTCCCTAGAAACAAGGATTATCACAGTGAAAGAAACTGACACTCTTCCTACCTATAGTTTTCTGTCCCTAGAAAAAATGTTTTTTTCAAGCTGATTGATGATCAATGCTTTAGCACACTATAGCACAAGTAGAATTTCCCTCACTGTCCTTCCCTGTCCCTAGAAACAAGGATTATCACAGTGAAAGAAACTGACACTCTTCCTACCTATAGTTTTCTGGCCCTAGAAAAAATGTTTTTTTAAAGACGGTTGATGATCAATGCTTTAGCACACTATAGCACAAGGAGAATTTCCCTCACTGTCCTTCCCTGTCCCTAGAAACAAGGATTATCACAGTGAAAGAAACTGACACTCTTCCTACCTATAGTTTTCTGTCCCTAGAAAAAATGTTTTTTTAAAGCTGATTGATGATCAATGCTTTAGCACACTATAGCACAAGTAGAATTTCCCTCACTGTCCTTCCCTGTCCCTAGAAACAAGGATTATCACAGTGAAAGAAACTGACACTCTTCCTACCTATAGTTTTCTGTCCCTAGAAAAAATGTTTTTTTAAAGCTGATTGATGATCAATGCTTTAGCACACTATAGCACAAGTAGAATTTCCCTCACTGTCCTTCCCTGTCCCTAGAAACAAGGATTATCACAGTGAAAGAAACTGACACTCTTCCTACCTATAGTTTCTGTCCCTAGAAAAAATGTTTTTTTAAAGCTGATTGATGATCAATGCTTTAGCACACTATAGCACAAGTAGAATCTCCCTCACTGTCCTTCCCTGTCCCTAGAAACAAGGATTATCACAGTGAAAGAAACTGACACTCTTCCTACCTATAGTTTTCTGTCCCTAGAAAAAATGTTTTTTTAAAGACGGTTGATGATCAATGCTTTAGCACACTATAGCACAAGGAGAATTTCCCTCACTGTCCTTCCCTGTCCCTAGAAACAAGGATTATCACAGTGAAAGAAACTGACACTCTTCCTACCTATAGTTTTCTGTCCCTAGAAAAAATGTTTTTTTAAAGCTGATTGATGATCAATGCTTTAGCACACTATAGCACAAGTAGAATTTCCCTCACTGTCCTTCCCTGTCCCTAGAAACAAGGATTATCACAGTGAAAGAAACTGACACTCTTCCTACCTATAGTTTTCTGTCCCTGGAAAAAATGTTTTTTTAAAGATGGTTGATGATCAATGCTTTAGCACACTATAGCACAAGGAGAATTTCCCTCACTGTCCTTCCCTGTCCCTAGAACCAAGGATTATCACAGTGAAAGAAACTGACACTCTTCCTACCTATAGTTTTCTGTCCCTAGAAAAAATGTTTTTTTAAAGATGGTTGATGATCAATGCTTTAGCACACTATAGCACAAGGAGAATTTCCCTCACTGTCATTCCCTGTCCCTAGAAACAAGGATTATCACAGTGAAAGAAACTGACACTCTTCCTACCTATAGTTTTCTGTCCCTAGAAAAAATGTTTTTTTAAAGACGGTTGATGATCAATGCTTTAGCACACTATAGCACAAGGAGAATTTCCCTCACTGTCCTTCCCTGTCCCTAGAAACAAGGATTATCACAGTGAAAGAAACTGACACTCTTCCTACCTATAGTTTTCTGTCCCTAGAAAAAATGTTTTTTTAAAGACGGTTGATGATCAATGCTTTAGCACACTATAGCACAAGGAGAATTTCCCTCACTGTCCTTCCCTGTCCCTAGAAACAAGGATTATCACAGTGAAAGAAACTGACACTCTTCCTACCTATAGTTTTCTGTCCCTAGAAAAAATGTTTTTTTAAAGATGGTTGATGATCAATGCTTTAGCACACTATAGCACAAGGAGAATTTCCCTCACTGTCCTTCCCTGTCCCTAGAAACAAGGATTATCACAGTAAAACACACTGACACTCTCCCTACCTATAGTTTTCTGTCCCTAGAAAAAATGATTTTTTAAAGATGGTTGATGATCAATGCTTTAGCACACTATAGCACAAGGAGAATTTCCCTCACTGTCCTTCCCTGTCCCTAGAAACAAGGATTCGCACAGTAAAACAGACTGACACTCTCCCTACCTATCCTTCTCTTTCCCTAAACTAAAGTAATCCAGGTTAAGCAAGAAAAAAAAAATGTCACTGTCCCTGCCTATGCTTCTCTTTCCCTGCTCCGGAACACACTACACTAGGCCGCCGTGCTGGCGGCCTTTTATAGTGTGGGGCGTGTACTAAACACCCTCAGCAATAATTGGCCACAGGCATCCTGCCTGTGGCCAATCATTGCTCTCCTCGCTGCCGGCGCTGTGATTGGCCAAGCATGCGGGGTCACAGTGCATGCTTAGCCAATCACAGCGCCTGGATGACACTGCGATGGCGTAGTGCATTGTGGGCCGTTCGCGTCACTCGAATTAGGCGCGAACGGCCCAAATAGTTCGATCTTCGTCGAACGATCGAACAGCCGATGTTCGAGTCGAACGTATGTTCGACTCGAACACCGAGCTCATCCCTGTACCTGACCTTATAAATGCTATTTTCTTCTTACTGCTTTTGTTACCTGTGTGATTCACTCCACTTCAATCTTGTAGACTATATTTATCTATTTATTGCAGGTATTTATACAGCTACTACAATTTACCAAGCACATTGTATACACCATTCTCTGCTCTCACCAAAATTACAATCTAATGCCGCGTACACACGACCGCTTTTCTCGACGAGAAAAACTGCATTTTTTTTTTTCGCCGAGAAAAACGATCGTCTGTGGGCTTTATGTCGTTTTTCTCGTCGAGAAAAACGGCATAAAAAACGACGAGAAAAATTAGAACATGTTCTAAATTTTCTCATCGTTTTTTCCATCATTTTTTTCCGCGGCAGTTTTCCCATAGGGAGACACTGCCGCGGAGCCCACAGACGGTCGTTTTTCTCGTCAAGAGAAAAAATGACGGGAAAAACGACCGTGTGTAGGGAACCCTTGGAACCGAAGCGGTTCCCTCGTTTTTCCTGTCATTATTCACGGCGGTTTTTTATTAACCGCCGTGAATAATGATCGTGTGTACGCGGCATCAGGCCAGCCATACATGGAGCGAATTTATTTTCTGCAACCACAGGTGCTTGATTCCCCCATCAACACAGACAGTGCTGATGCCTGAATCCCTCCTGCCGAGCCATTGTGTTCTCCCAGTGGGGGGAGCCGGGCGAGACAACAGTAATTATGGCTAGCGGCTATAGCAGCCCCTATCAATAATCACAAGAGAATCTGGCAGGCTGGTTGTACCCAAGTTGATCGATCAATAAAATTGGAACATTCAGCCTGCTCATTAACCTGCCTTGCGGTATTCCCGAGTCGGGCTCGGGGTAAGAGTTCAGTACCAAAAGCGGTAACCCTCAGCCAGACTCGGGATCGCATTGCAGGATACAGGGAATGTTACTTACCTTGTTCCCTGGATCCTGCGATGTCTCCCCACTGTGTCTGCGAGCTGTCTCCTCGCTCGATTCACAGTGCCGAGTGCCGAGCTCCATTCCCTGCGACGTTGCGATGCACGGGAACGGAGTTCGGCACCAAATGCAAAAAAGTGAAAAACACAGTATAGATACAGTATACTGTAATCTTACTTATTACAGTACTGTATAAAATAATTACATATCCCCTTTGTCCCTAGTGGTCTGCCCAGTGTCCTGCATGCACTTTTATATTATAAAAACTGTTCTTTCTGCCTGGAAACTGGAGATTGTCCATAGCAACCAAAAAGTGTCCCTTTACATCAAAAGTGGTTTTAGACCAGCTAAAAAACAGCGATAATAAATTAGAATCACTTGCAGAATTGAGTGATAGTGATTTGTGGGGAAATTCGTCATCAAACACTAAGGCCCCTTTCACACTGGGGCGGTGGGTGCGGTGGCGGTATAGCGCCGCTATTTTTGTCGGCACTATACCGTCGGAATTGCCGTGGAATTGCGGCGGTATTCGGCCGCTAGCGGTGCGGTATTAACCCCCCGCTAGCGGGCGAAAAAGGGTTAATACCACCCGCAATGCGCTTCTGCAGAGGCGCATTGCCGGCTGTATTACCGCGGTTTCCCATTACTTTCAATGGGAATGAGCGGTGAAGGAGTGGTAAACACACCGCTCCTCTCACCGCTCCAAAGATGCTGCTAGCAGGACTTTTGGAGCAGTCCTGCTAGCGCACTGCCTCAGTGTGAAAACCCTCAGGCTTTCACATTGAGACTGCAGGGGCAGGAGTTTTCAGGCGGTATTTAGGCGCTATTTTTAGTGCTAAACCGCCTGAAAAACTCCTCAGTGTGAAAGGGGTCTAAAAGTAATGACAGCGACAATGCTGCAACTGAGCAAATTTCAGTGTTTTTGATTTTATTACATTATTGAATAATTTTTATTATTATTATATTATTATTTGTTTCAATTATTTATAGTTATTTATTATATTATAATTTATGATTTTGTGTTTCAAACTTTATCATACCCGGGATGTCTACTAGACTCTTGTTTGGACAGATTTAAGTGAGTTATTCCTAAGAATTACAGGCCTACAATATAAAACGCCAAATTTCCATGCAAAATAATGGTACCGCTTTCAGCACCTAAAATCTGAAATAATCATACCGCCAGGGAGGTTAAAGGTTTGAATCTCGGCCGATTCAGCAGGATTTGAACAGTGTATGGCTAGCCTAAAAAAGGAACTAATTACCGTAATCAAGAAGCATGTCTTTAGAGTGTGGGAAGAAACCTGAGTGCTCAGTGGAAACTTGTGCAAGCACAGGAAGAATGTGGACTCCATGCAGATAGTGTCCTGGTTGGGATTCCAACCAAGGAACCCAGTGCTGAAAGGGGAAAGTGCTACCCATCAACTATCATTACCTTCCTTCATCCTGAGTGTCTTTTTGCATTGCTACTGGCAATGTAATGCTGCGTACACACGATCGGACATTCAGACAATAAAACCGTGGATTTTTTTCCGACGGATGTTGGCTCAAACTTGTCTTGCATACACACGGTCACACAAATGTTGCTCGGAAATTCCGAACGTCAAGAATGCGGTGACGTACAACACTACGACGAGCCACGAAAAATGAAGTACAATGATTCCGAGAATGCGTCAAATTGATTCCGAGCATGCGTAGAATTTTTGTGCGTCGAAATTTGATACACACAATCGGAATTTCCGACAAGAACTTTTGTTGTCGGAAAAATTAAGAACCAGCTTTCAAACATTTGTTGTCGGAAATTCCGACAGCAAATGTCCGATGGAGCCTACACACGGTCGGAATATCCGACCAAAAGCTCACATCGAACATTTGTTGTCGGAAATTCTGATCGTGTGTACGCGGCATCTTTGTTATGGAAAACATACATATTATCTAAAGCCAAAATTTGGTTTAGGTTTTGGATTGCATGTGGTAGGGTTATAACATCTATCAGGATTTTATTTGTCTGTGTTACTGCTTGTGAGATTTGCCCTCTCTGTCAACGAAACAGGAGACAAGGGGTGCTTTTTCAATGGGGTACCTGTTCTGGTTGCAGCAATTTAGGAATAGATCTCCATCATTGTTGAGAGATTTCATGTTTTGACTTTAAGCCCAGGTTTACATTGGGCTGCGGGAGTGAAGCCGTGCGAGTTCAGCTGAACTCGCACGATTTCACTCTCGCTGGCAGTCCCGATTTCAGCACAGATGTCAATGTAAATCGCGGCCCAAAATCGCAAAAAGTAGTACAGAAACTACTTTTTGAAATTGGTGCAGCGCCGCAGATGCGGCGTCGCACTGATTAGGACGGTGCCATTGCCGGAAATTTGCGGCAAATACCGCCGTTTTGACATGCGAGTTGACATGCCAAATCGCATGTCAAAACGCACCAGTGTGAACCAGGGCTAAAACAGGAAGTTAGGAAAAAAAGTCCCCAGCAGAACACAGGCTGAAAAAAAAAAAAAACTACCAACTGTTCTGTAGTCTATCCAAAATGAATGTGTTTGCTACGCATAGACTTTAACCACTTAACGACCTCTTCACGCCGATATACGTCGGCAGAATGGCTCGTAAGGCACAATCACGTACCTGTACGTGGCACTTTAACTGCCGACGTCGGGGTCGCGCGCGCGCCGGCAGCGCACTCGCGACCCCCTGCCTTCCCTGTGAGTGGGACCGCGGGTCCCGCGGACTCGATCGCCGCGGGGATCCCCGCGATCGTCTCACGGAGGCTCGGAGCGGGGAGATGTTAGTGTAAACACAGCATCTCCCCGCTCCTCTACTGACAATGTCAGCGATCTCCGCTCTGTGTAATCAGAGCGGAGATTGGTGACGTGTCAGTCGTAGCCACGCCCCCCCTCAGTTAGTAACCCGCCCCTAGGCACACTTAACCCCTCCAGCGCCCCTAGTGGTTAACCCCTTCACTGCCGGTGTCATTTTCACAGTAACCAGTGCATTTTTATTGCACTGTTCGCTGTGAAAATGACAATGGTCCCAAAAATGTGTCATGAGTGTCCGATGTGTTCGCCATAATGTCGCAGTCACGAAAAAAATCGCTGATCGCCGCCATTACTAGTAAAAAAAAAAAATTTATAAAAATGCCTTAAAACTATACCCTATTTTGTAAACGCTATAATTTTTGCGCAAACCAATCAATAAACGCAGATTGCGATTTTTTTTAGCAAAAATATGTAGAAGAATACGTATCGGCCTAAACTGAGGAAAAAAAAAATTTTTTTATATATTTTTGAGGGATATTTATTATAGCAAAAAGTTAAAAATATGTAATTTTTTTCAAAATTTTCGCTCTATTTTTGTTTATAGCGCAAAAAATAAAAACCGCAGAGGTGATAAAATACCACCAAAAGAAAGCGCTATTTGTGGGAAAAAAAGGACGCCAATTTTGTTTGGGAGCCACGTCGCACGACCGCGCAATTGTCAGTTACAGCGACGCAGTGCCGAATCGCAAAAAGGGGCCTGGTCATAATGGCCCGTATTGGTCCGGGGCTTAAGTGGTTAAAGTCAGCAAAACACAGACTGGCAAAGTGGTTTTGCCCATAGAAATCAAGAGTTCTTATTTTCAGATTTTAAAGAAAAAGGACTGATCAGTGATTACTGATCGTCAACAACAAGCACCCCCACCGAAGGAGAGGTAAGATCGGTTAGTAAATTATATCCACATCCAGTGAACATGCTTTATACTCTAATCTATAACATGTCACATCAACAAATCTTTTGATCAGACATTTCAAGGTTGAAGAGCTATGACCATTAACAGATATGCATGTTGTCATCTGCCAGATAAAGGTGGTATGAATGGCACAGTAATATAGTAATGAGTTACGTCTAAATCTAGCTAAAGATCACAGATTCCCCATGAGAGTGTATTTAACTGTAGACCCCCTGACACCTTGCTTCACGGGGACATTTGTATTCTGCAAAAATATCTTGTTCCAACTAAAAGCATCTATTGTGTGTAGATAACACAAGATAGCAATGATTCATAGTGTTTTAAAATGAGCTTACAGCACAAAGATAGTGGTTATGAGGACACATCAAATAAATAGGAGATTGCAAAAGAGAGTGGTTACGAGAACACATCATTAGAGCAGCAGGTATGAAGGGATCACATTCCCATACAGCATATTAATAATTATAGACACTCACAAGAGGAAAAGAGAATATTTCTTTCCTATTAACTGCCATCTTCTAATGTCTGTGTCTTGCGATCTATCAACTTTTCATCTGCGGCAGTTGGGTCACGTGATCATTCACTTAAAGCGGAGGTGCCAGATTTTTTTAATTTTTTTAAAGTCAGCAGCTACTAACAGTGTAGCTGCTGACTTTTAATAAGGACACTTACCTGTCCTACTCGCCCGCGATGTCGGTCCCGCCACGGCGATCGATCGCTGCTGGCAGGTCCCGGCTCCTCCATCCTGACTAAGGGAAACAGGCAGTGAAGCCTTACGGCTTCACTGCCCGTTTCCTACTGCGCATGCGCCACTCGCACGGCGCTTTGTGAATGGGCGGCTTGCCTCCTGGGATACACACAGTTCCCAGAAGGCAGTGCGCCCCATTCACAAGAAGAGGAAGCGGAAGGAGACCCACCGCGGATTAGAAGATGCACATTAGAGGCAGATTAGGGGACTTCCGCATAGCAACGGGCATTTCGGGTAAGTATAAAAATTTTTGTTTTTCTATTAATTTTTTTTTTTTTTTTTTTATAGGATTTTCAATGTAAAAAAAAATTCTGGGTGGACCTCCGCTTTAAGATAGTTCATGTAATTTCTCTTCAACTCCCTAAAATGTTTTTCTTTAATCAAAGTATAAGTGCACTTTTTAATGGACTAAAATTTTAGGCCCTACCTGCCCAAGTGGAGTATTTTGCTAATGTATATACTTTTCTAACCAAGGACTGCTCTGGTGATCTGCACTTTTAATGCCAGCTCAGTGTCATGCCTCTTTTTCTAAATTTAGTTAATCTCAATAGGAAGGTCTGTAAAACTGTTGATGGATCTTCCACTACTGTGGTATAAAAGAACATTAATAGGCTCTTAAAGCGGAGTTCCGCCGAATTAATTTTTTTTTTAAGTCAGCAGTTATAAATACTGCAGCTGCTGACTTTTAAAATAAGGACACTTACCTGTCCAGGGCCCCGCGATGTCGGTACCCGAAGCCGATCTGTCCCTCGGCTCTCGGGTGGAGGTGCCGCCATCTTTGGTAAGGAATTCAGGAAGTGAAGCCTTACGGCTTCACTTCCTGGTTCCCTACTGCACATGCGCGACTCACGCTGCGCGATCCCACTGGTCACTGCTGTCTTCTGGGACCTGTGTGTCTCCCAGAAGACAGCGGGGGAGACGGGGAAGGCGCCGGATATCTATGCCCAGGAGTTGGAGCAAAATACCTGTATTAGACAGGTATCTGCTCCCCCCTCCCCCCTGAAAGGTGCCAAATGTGACAACAGAGAGGGGGAGGATTCCGAAAAGCGGAAGTTACATTTTTGGGTGGAACTCCACTTTATTGGCAATTCTATCTTTTGTGAAAAAAGTAACAATTCTCTTAAGCAGAGAGAAAATCCCTGTAAATTAAGGGAACTCCTCCCAGGCTACCAGAACTTGTGTCCCTATTGGAAGATTTTCCCCCTATTACTTTTCTGGCAACAACCCAAAATTTTTCTTTTACATTCACTTTCCATAATAATGGTAAACAGGACAACCTGAGAGGGTGAATCTCCTAAATAGGGGCATAGACTGCAATAAAAACTGATCTAATCCCTCTCCACTCTATCCAAACTAAATAAAAAAGTTTTGCCTTTAGTTATACTTTAATTTTATGATCAATGTGCATTTACGACTTTTTTACATTGAGATCTACAGAGCATTGCACCCACACTCAGGGCATCATGGTTGCAACGCACAGGATCAATGTTTTTCCCTAGTTCTAGGTCTTTATGGAGTATTTATGGGTTGAAGGAAGTTGTGGAAGTACGAAAGAGTGACGAGGGAGGGGGGATCGCCAGCATGCTCTGCATAGTACTTCTGCAGTGGTGGCAAATAGGACTTTTTGTAATTTCCATTAAATTGTTACTAAATCCACAACAGTAAAAGCAGTCTGTATATGTAGTAAAGCATGCTTGTTATACTCACTGTGGAACCTAAGGGGTTAATCCTCTGTATTGTGTTCAAAGGCTGTTTTATCCTGTCTTCTCTAATCCTCCCCTTCTTTTACTGTTCCCAATCTATCTCCTGATAAGGCAGAGCCTTGGGGGCACTCTGCACATGCTCAGTTTGGTGTTTATTGCTAGAGAGTTTTTTTTTTATTGGGAGTGTGGGGTGTGCATGTGATCAGCACAGGGCCAATCAGCACTGTCCAACCAGAGAGTCAGGGGTCCTGCAGCCTCATAGGGCAGTCAGAGAAGACTGAAAACCCCTCCTACAAGCTTTAACCAGACACTGATAGAAGTCACAAAGCTGCTATATACTGCTGATGGGAAAAGGTATTTAGCAGTTTATATTTACTAAAAAAATTAGCATTTCCAGATTCTGTGTACAGTGGGAGACCAGATATAGTGAATGCAAGGTCCTGGGTTTTGTAACACTTTCAGTGATCCCAGGCCTTGATGATGCTAAATTCAAATAATAACAGAGTGCTACTAGAAGAAGCACCATGTGATGCCATAAATATGGGTGTATTATGAAATACAGTAAAAAGAGTAAACTTACAAAAGCGTTTAAGCTCTGAAGTAACAGGTGTCAGCCACCTAACACTTAAGCCTCGTACACACGACCGGTTTTCTCGGCAAGAAAACTGCTGGGAGAGCTTTTTGCAGTGAAAACCGGCCGTGTGTATGGTTTCTCGACTGGAAAACTGCCGGGAATCTCGATGAGAAAAATAGAGAACCTGCTCTCTATTTTCTCGTCGGGATTCTCGTCAGCCTGTTTCCCAACGAGAAAACCCTGCGTGTGTATGCTTACCTGTCTCCAGGTAAACCCGCGCATGCTCGATGAGACTTCGACGTATGCGCGGTAGCTTACAAGGGTAGTGTAGGGTGAAGCAAGATGGCGGCGACGGCATCGAATGTGACGAGCGCATGTTCGTCATAGTCGATGATGTCACCGCGTTCTTGCCATTCAAAAGAACAGCAGTTCTTTTGAATGTGCCACGTGTACACTCGGCGAGCAAGAAAAGCTTGCCAGAAATCCCGTCAGGAAAACCAACGTTTTTTTCCTGACAGGATTCCCGGCCGTGTGTACAGAGCTTAATCCTAATAGCAGTCAGCAAAAAAGCAGTACTTCAGAATTGAATCCTAGAAGATCCACCTTTTTGTGCCAATTTCAGCAAAAACTCCAGCATGTTTTTAAAATGGAATGGATAAAGACCATACCCATCAAAGTGACCCTTACAAAACAATCTTTCACAACATGGAATAGCTTCATTGTGCAATAAATTCATATGCAAAAGGGGAATACACCAAAGCTTCAAGTTAACTACTTAGTATCTAGAAACAATAATGTAACTTAAGCCCCATACACACGGTTGGACTTTTGGCCAACAAACTTCATTTTGAGCAAGTTGGACCAACAATCCGACCGTGTGTACGCTCCATCGGACAAACTTTTTTTTTTTTTGTTTTTGTTTTCATCGGACAAATGTTGGGTCTGCAAACGGACAAACTTTTGGCCAACAAAAGTCAGATGGAGCAAAGTCCGACCGTGTGTACAGAAAACCATAGGACTTTTGTCCGATGGACAAAACAAATGATGTTAAAATAAACCAACAATAGCAGAAGTTGACCAAAGGGTGGGGGTAAAGAGCAGAAAAGAGCAGAAAAACCACGTGATGTTTTGGGAAAGTTTGCAGAAAAGTCCTGTGGTGTGTATGCTATGGGTGTTCCCGACCAACTCCGTTCGGACAAAAATCCAGGAAAAAGTCAGATGGAAGTCCGACCGTGTGTATGGGGCTTTAGACTCTCAAATCCTTCAAGATTAGCCCTTTACAATTGTTGGTCTTGCTCTAGAAGGCAAACTTTGATGGATATATTTTTATTTAAGTATCTGGAGTTGTGCAAATTCTAAAAATGTTGCACTGTGAAAAAGTTAAGTACAATTTCTATAATTGTTCTTCCCATACAATTTCCATCTAGTAAATAAAAATATACACTATATTGTCAAAAGTATTTGGATGTCTGACTTTACAAGCACATGAACTTTAATGGCACCCCAAATTCGGTTGTTCATGCCTTTATGGACCTTACTTTGTGCACTGGTGCCCAGTCCAGTTGGAAAGTGAAGGGGTCATCCCCAAACTGTTCCCACAAAGATGGGAGCATGAAATTGTCCAAAATCTTGGTATACTGACGCCTTAAGTGTTCCCCTCATTGAAACTAAGAGACCAAGCCCAAACCCTAAAAAACAACCCAACACCATAATACCTCCTCCAACAAATTATTAATGACATGGATAAGCTAGTTTGGGGTGAAGGAACTTGACTGACCTGCACAGAGTCCTGACCTCAACCCGATAGAACACCTTTGGGATGAATTAGAGCGGAGACTGTGAGCCAGACCTTCTCGTCCAACATCAGTGCCGGACCTCACAAATATGCTTCTGGAAGAATGGTCAAACATTCCCATAGACACACTCCTAAACCTTGTGGACAGCCTTCCCAGAAGAGTTGAAGCTGTTATAGCTGCAAATAGTGGGTAAACTTAATATTGGGGTCGGGGATTCAGAAAAAAAAGGCCATAGGACTCAAATGGCCTTTTTTTAATGCACCACATTAAAAGTAAAAAACAAAACAAAAAAAAAAACAATTAAAAAAAAATCTATATTGCTCATTCTATCATAAAGCAACATGATCTTGCTTGATAGGTGGCAGATAGCCCTTAACAATTAATAATTCTTGACAAATTATACGTGAAAAAGGAGCACCTTTATGAATTACTGCGGGGGAATCTTGATTCAGTTAGAATGATTATGAATTTTGAGTTCTCACCAATTAATTAGTATATCATTACATAGATGTCATATAATAAATTAATGAATTGTGTAAATTGGAATTCAACCTGCGCACAGAACAGAGTTTTTAAGAAGATAATTTTTCTTTAGACGAGTCTGCAAATAAATCCATAAATAAACTGCAACCCGAAGGGAAGTTTTGCATTATGCTGTTTTGTTCCTGATATTGAAAATGCAATTTCCTGGACTGATTAATGTAATGTGTTTTAAAAAATCAAAAAAAAAACAAAGTAAGGCAATCATTTCCAAGCATAATTCCAAAGCTTGATCTCTGTGTGCTAACAGTATTATGGTATCCTTAGATTATTAATGCTTTCAAGTGAACTCTGACAAGGTTGAGGGACATTAGTGATAGCTATGCAACCTAAAGCAGAAAAGGTAGATTTGTTTTGTCACTGAAAACTCAGCATAGTAAACTTGAAAACAACCAGATTAAATTAACCCCCTAATCTAAGTCAATCACTTAACTTTAACACTTTAAAGAAACCCCTTCTTTGTCCATGCAGATGCTTACCTTTCATTGGTTTCCCTCAAGATAATGTTCGGGCATCAAACTTTGTAAGTTCCAGTTGGCTCCGAATCAGCATTGGCTCAGCACTAAGGATCTGCCCCCATATGACAGTACAAGGGCTTAAAAATTGGCTCCTCAGTACCCCTAAGCGGCATTGTGGTAGTGAAAGGCACTATCAGGTAACTGGTAGCAGAGCCTGAAATGATGAGGAAGGCCTCACTTACACCTCTGACTCGGGGTCCCTGGTAGTGTGAACAGAAGGCACAGGAGAGCAGAGTGGCACAAGCAGGGACGGACTCGCCTGCCGGGATACCAGGATATTTTTGCCCTGGGGCCGCTTTGAGCTGCAGCAGCTCCCAGGGCCGATCCAAGTGCCTCCTCTCCTCTCCCTCCGCTTTTTTAATTACACACAGTGGTATATATCTCCCGCTGTATCATGGAGCTGGGGTCCAGGGCCGTCATCAGGGGGGTACAGGCAGTACTAGTGTAAGGGGCCCGAGCGTCCCTAGGGGCCCGGCAGACCAGAAGCCTCTCTCTCTACAGCAGTACCAGAAATTAACTCCTCATCTGCGCCGCCGACAGCCTGTGCGGCACCTGGGTGCTATAGAGGAAGACCCCCCCGCTGGCTGGAGGTGAAAGTTTGACAATCACAAACACCCCCCTCCACCGCGCTGGCTGCAGACAAGAAAGCATCATTAGCGTGTCATTAAACAAGCCCAGGCATCCCCCCGCAGCAGGTGATCACTCGCTCCTCTTGATTCCCTGCTGAGGCGGTTGCTGCTAGGTTGCCTTGCAATGTGATTGGCCGGGACCCGGGCGGGGGGGGTGGTCAGCTCGTCAACGGTGAACATTGACCCAGCCCTAGCAGGTGCAGATCGATAGATACCAGAAAGCAGCATGGAGGGTAAAAAAAATTATGTTTGCTGCTGTGCCCCCTGTGCTGCCTGTAGATTTGGACTTTATTTGATCTCCTTGGATGGGACGCCTGGTTGATGCTGACAAGCTGGCATTGAGTTGCATTGTGAAAAAGGATGATGATGACTCTGGGTGCAGATGAGAGTTACATTGTGGAAAGCCTCTTCACAATGTAACTCTCATCCCCACACAGAGTAATCCTCATCCATTTTCACAGTGCAACTCAATCATCTTCATCCCCACTCAGCACCATCCATCCCTCCAGTCTCCACATTGCATCCCCACCTACGCCCAGCACCATCCATCCCTCCAGTCTTCACAATGCATCCCCACCCATGCCCAGCACTATCCATCCCTCCAGTCTCGGCAATGTATCCCCACCCACGCCCAGCACCATCCATCCCTCCAGTCTCCGCAATGTATCCCCACCCACGCCCAGCACCATAAATCCATCCAGTCTCCGCAATGTATCCCCACCCATGCCCAGCACCATCCATCCCTCCAGTCTCCACATTGCATCCCCACCCACGCCCAGCCCCATCCATCCCTCCAGTCTCCACAATGTATTCCCACCCATGCCCAGCACCATCCATCCCTTCAGTCTCCACATTGTATCCCCACCCACACCCAGCACCATCCATCCCTCCAGTCTCCACATTGCATCCCCACCCACGCCCAGCACCATCCATCCCTCCAGTCTCCACAATGTATCCCCACGCCCAACACCATCCATCCCTCCAGTCTCCACAATGTATCCCCACCCACGCCCAGCACCATCCATCCCTCCAGTCTCCACATTGCATCCCCTCCCACGCCCAGCACCATCCATCCCTCCAGTCTACACAATGTATCCCCATCCACGCTCAGCATCCTGGAGAGGGATGGGTGATGGAGGAAATGTCTACACTGCTCTGGTAGAGGACCAAAGTGGCAGACAGGATCAAGAGGATGAATAATAAAAAACAAAAAAACAAAAAAAACTACATTATTTATTCGCTTTAGCTTCTTTAATACAACACTGAATTCCATATAAAAAAAATAATCGACATATGCTTTCTTAACTACCCTCTAAAACGTATGACTAATGGCACAATTCCTACTGTCATTTTTGATCATTCTACATATATAACCTTATAGAATTCAAATACCATTGCATATTACTATGGTTATAAATTAAATTATCAACAGGCATTAAAGGGAATGATTAAATGAGGTTGATTTTCTAAGACAGAGCTTCTTGAAAATGTACAATAAAAACTCAATTATGTTTACATCTTTTAATATTTTGTCCTAAATTGCATTTAGCTCCCCACCGCCTTCAGTCATCTAAGTTATTATCAATTTCAGTCATTTTTTTATGCATGAATGTTTTATGTCGGTATGATCTTTTATTTTAATATTTCATATATTCCGTAAGATGTATTTTCAGGCAACATAAAACAATTATTCGTTCTGTCTTGACTTAGAATGGACTTATTGCTCTAGGGGAATACAACTTAAGATATTCATATCAGTGTCATTTTAATTGTACTTCTTGAGACAAAATAATGGTCTTAAGAATTAATTTCTTGAGATGCTGAAAGCAGAGGTGAAAAAGTTCCGCAAATCCCAAAGTAGCCCAAAAACGCTATTCTTTATCCATCAAAGTTGCAGATGAAGCTATTTAAAGCTGAGCTCCAGACAAACCGCTAAATACACAGGTAAAGTCAGGTGCTGGGCTACAACAACATAGAGAATGAGACATTGGGGTTGATTTACTAAAGGCCATATCCACTGTAGATCTGAGGGGAAGATCTGAAATGAGGGTATTTCTATCATCCAATCATGTGCAAGCAAAATGCTGTTTTTTATTTTCCTTGCATGTCCCCCTCAGATCTACAGCGACTTCACTTTCAAGTACACTTGCAGTGCACTTCCATGTGCACTTGTGGTGCACAGTGGTTTCGCCCTTAGTAAATAAACCCCATTGCCTTTTATTCTTCTCTCCCTCCACTGAGATACTAATAATATGCTGCACCATTCTCCTCCAGCCAGCAGGGGGAGAGCTAGATCTAAGCAATCCTACAGACTTCTATGCAGAGCATTCAGAATCCTGGGAGTTGTAATTTGAGACAGCAGCCATATAATGGGATGAATGGACTCCTTAGACTACAGATCCCAATAGGCACTGTGCAGTAGGAGGAGCGAAAATATGATTTTTATTGAACTGCCTGGGAAAGATTGGTCTGTTGACACCAAAGGAGTTAGAGAGAGAAAGAGCACCCCTGTCTGGATATTAGCCTGCCAGCAGGAGACCATACCAGCGGAGATCCAAGACTGGGAGTGAGGACACCTTGGAGTGGCGCAGCACCACCTGCACCCCTGTCATAGGGAGCCTGGACCATCCACTCACCCTCTGCTTCCAAATGCTAATCACTGAAGGCTCTGGGGAGAGGCCGAGGGGTCCCTCGTCTACAGTGAGAGGTCACCACAGCATCCCATGGACTGATGAGAGGGCTATTTGCCCATTGCTGGTACTGCTAGAGACTGAGCCACTGAGAGTCGGACACCAAGTGTACCCAATCCATACCACACCCATACTGCACTCTATACAGCACTAAACCTCTACCACATCTGGGCCACATCTACCTTGCACCTGCGCCAAAACTATGCCGTACTTATACTGTACCTATACTGTGTGACATTTAATTGGGACTAGCAATGGGTGCAAAGGAGAAAAAAGGAGGACCCTCACCTTGCCAACATCCAAATATGTAGAAAAGGAAAGAGAAAACATGCCCTACCTACTCAAAAAACTAGTGGACTTTGTAGGCATAACATGAGGAAGTCTATATAAAACATAATAGTCTGTATTACAAAATATCTTAAAACATATTAATAAAATCAAAGCAACAACCTCTACTTGCATTAGATCAAGCCAATACCCAATCCCAAGCATGGAAATAGGAATCCAGTCATGAGGTATATATGATGTATGGAAGTCCAAAAAAAGAAGAAGAAATATATGAGGTATCAGAGTGGATGTCAAGGATACTCCAAGCTTGGTAGTCGAGGTGTTTCGCAAGATTTACTTGCTTCCTCAGGACAGATTGGGTGGGTGCTCATCAAACTTGAAAATAAGAGTATGGGTGGTAGCAGATCATGGAGGCAGACCCCGGGGCCACCTCAGAGAAGGACAATGGGACACAGGGTGGTGAATCCAAATGCCCAAATGTCCCAATTCTTGACCAGTCAGATATAGGAGATGTAGAATCAAACACTCCAGAGATGAAGGTAGTGGCTGAAAGGTGCCAGAGAGCTGAAAGCCTAATAAAGGTATATATGAGCATCAATGTGTCCAATCAATGACAAGGTAATGGTGTATCGGATCCAATGTAGAAGGAACCTCAACAGGGGGACACAGGAGTTAGCCAAAACATCAGAACAGGTAGCCCAGATATATTGTATTAGAATAGATATCAGAATTTAATGGGCATCCCAAAGACGGAAGTATCCCACAATCTTGAACAACACCTTAGTATATTAAATAGGCACCCCATCGGTGATATCCCCTGATCAGGAACTCTCAACTAAAGCTCACAAGTAAACAAGTATGATCATGGGTCTTAGAGTCAACTGTTGTGACCATGATCTTGGTTTGTCTGCAAGCCCTGGGTGCGAAGGTGCTCATAAAGGGCCCCAACAATAGCCAGCAAAGAAACATCTCAAAGGACTGCCTTTCTGCAAACCCCCTTTGTTCCCTTGCCACTGTTTACCATCCTCCTTTTCTTTTGGACAGTGCATACCCAGTTGGTGTGAGACTAGCATCGCCGCCATAAATGCGCTCTGGCAGTATAGTTCCAGCACTCGGGTGGTTAAACTTTACTACTGGTCATTGCTACACTTGAGGTGACCTTTGTACTGTTTATGCTGACAAATGTCATCTTATGCCTAGTCCTTATTGTTAATCACTTTGTATGCTAAATTGTGTATTACCATTGTCATTGTTTCTCCATTTTATGCCTGCCTAGTTGTCAAGCATATTTGGTGACAATATATTAAGTTTGCCTTTACTACCTGGTTTAATGCCTGTTTTCTTTAATATAGCACTAATATTGAGTACTATGTATTACTTTCAGTGATTTCCTGTGATACGGTCATGTGATATGGTTGTACACTCAAACTGATGTGCCAAAGGGGCTGAGTTTCTTGAGAAGGTTGAGGCAAAGAACAGAGGACACATAGTACCCAGCGGCTCCCATAGAGGTAATGCTACTTGCAGATGAAGTACAGGTATAGGAGCTATTTTACCTGCCTATGGATTTTAATTTTTTGTTCATTAAGTCCTAAGATTTACACCACTTTTTGACTGGAAGAATAGGAGACCTGATTTGATTTTTCTTTGCTGCAGTTGAAGTCTAAATTCACCTTTTCACAAAAAACACCCTCCCCACCCCCTGGTCCTGGCTGCACTGAGCCCTGCTCTTCTTCCCCTTCTTTCCTTAGAACTTCCAGGAACAGACCAGCCAGCATGTGAAAAATATGGCCAGTGAGAATCGCTATGATCCGTCCCGGAAGCCCAGAGGAAAGAAGGGTAAAAAGACTTGGCCTTTCAAATCCCCAGACTGTTGCACTGGCTGTGTGAGCAGTGAGAGCTATTCACCCATGAGGTAAATGCAGTGGGGGCTGGAGGAGTGGAGAGAGTGTTAGGTGCTAGTTAACCTTTTCATTTTTTGGGAACTCTAATGCCGCGTACACACGACCGTTTTTAATGTCATTGAAAAAAACAAAGTTTTTCTCGACGTGATTCTTCTCAAGCCTGCCTTGCCTACAAACTATCATTGAAAAAAATGCTTGAGTAAAGGGCGGTGACGTACAACACGTACAACGGCACTATAAAGGGGAAGTTCCATTCGGATGGTGCCACCCTTCATGTTAGTAAAGTTTGTTGAGAGACGATTCGCGTTTTTCAGCCTCGTGCTTTTCAGTCCATTACAGCGTGACGAATGTGCTATTTCCATTACGAACGCTAGTTTTACCAGAACGAGTGCTCCCGTCTCATACTTGATTCTGAGCATGCGCATTTTTTTTCACGTCGTTAAAGCCTACACACGGACGTTTTTCATGATGAGAAAAACGACGAGGTGAAAAACGACGAGAAAAATTAAAGCATGTTCCAATTTTTTCATGGCCATTTTTCACGTCGTGAAAAATGCTCTGAAGCCCACACACGATCATTTTTAATGACCATTTTAAAAAATTGCATTTTTCTCGTCATTAAAAACGGTCGTGTGTACGCGGCATCAGGTAAACAAATATTGTCTGAATACAAGAGACATATGTATTTTTGTTTGTATCTTACCCCACATTCACACTGGGGCTGTGGGAGTGAAGCCTGCGAGTTCAGCTGAACTCGCACGATTTCACTCCGGCTGGCAGTCCCGATTTCAGCCACGATTTCAAAGACATCTGAAACAGATGTCAATATAAATCGCGGCTGAAATCGCAAAAAGTAGTACAGAAACTACTTTTTGTAATCGGTGCAGCGCCGCAGATGCGGCGTCGCACCGATTAGGACGGTGCCATTGCCCGCAATTTGCGGCAAATTTCGCCGATTCGACATGCGATTTGACATGTCAAATCGCATGTCAAATCGCACCAGTGTGAACCAGGGCTTAGTGTCCTTTGTGTTTTTCTTTCAGATCTGTGCAGGATTTGAGTTAAAATCAAGTTAAAAAAACATTGCCTCTATGCTGGAGCTTCCTGTAATAAAGACTGGATACTGCTGCTCTCTTTCTTTCTGCAGGGTGACTGGTCTTCTATCCTCCCTCTCCTGTAGTTATCTGCAGATAGCCTGTAGTAGGTGGGTTTGCTGGGACCCTTCAGGAGCTCTGCTCTCTGCACATTGCTTCACAGGGTCTTACCTCCCTGGGAGTACCACCTCAGCAGGGCAAACACAACTAAGCAGTGCAATTAAACAATGAACTATAATCATAAACATCAACTGAAAAACAATAGAACATTCCAATAAACCATAAACACCGGATATCCACCTGCTTACATGTTCCTTGATTCCCTCTGCAATGAATGAAGCCGGAAGTGATAATGATTTCATCACTTATGGTTTCAGAGCTGCCATTCCCTCTGTCACATCTCTGCTTAGTTAGCTCTTTTGGAGAGCAGGGGAGACAGATGTAGACCTAATGTCTCCATAAAGAGTACCTGTTACCTGTCCACTGCTGTCAGATGGGGATTTGTTGACCCCTTGTGATAGCAAAAAAAATGTAATAAAATAAATAAAACTTTTTTATAAAGTTATAATATAATTTATTTAAAAAAATAAATGTATCTCCCATTGGCCTGCACACATTTACAAATACACAGGGTGTATTCATCACCTATGGAGATTTTTGGGTACCATAGTTTTTCGCAGCGTAGGCAATATTAAGGCCCCTTTCACAATGGGGCGTTTTTCATGCGGTTTAGCGCTAATATTAGCGCTATTATACCGCATGAAAAATTCGTGCCTGTAGCCTTCAATGTGAAAGCCCGAAGGCTTTCACACTGAAGCGGTGCGCTAGCAGGACCGCTCCAAAAGTCCTGCTAGCCGCTTCTTTACAGCGGTGAAGGAGCGGTGTGTTCACCGCTCCTTTACCGCGGGCCCCATTGAAATCAATGGGACACCGCGGTAATACCGCCCGCAAACCGTGGCAATAGCCGCGGTTTGCGGGCGGTATTAACCCTTTTTCGGCCGCTAGCGGGGGTTAAATTCACCCCCCTAGCGGCCGCATACCGCGGTAAGAACGACGGTATAGCAGCGCTGAAAATCGCGCTGCTATACCACTACCGCACCTGCCCGCCCCAGTGTGAAAGGGGCCTAAGTCTTGACATGTTTAGTATCTAGTTACTTGACACAACCCCATATTTTATATGTAAGGCCTCAAATACACTGCTGCTGCTAAACGGATGTTTAAGAGAAGTTGTTTTTTTTTTTCAATTGCCCCTGAACTCTCCTCTATGTTATCTTATCAGTACACATACACAGGGTCGTTTATAGTAGTTTCTAGGCAGTTGAGTTTAGAGGCATTTTTTGGAACGCAAAAAAATGCGTTCAGAAGCTGAGTTTACAGGCATTTCAAGTGCCAAACGCGTCTAAACGTGGTAACTCGTGTTTAACCACATTTCGTTTACAGGCGTTTTTCATTTTTGGCTATTTAAAAAAAAAAATATATAAAAAAAACGTTTCTAAACGCAAATGCGTCAAAACCCCACTAAACGCGGCATGTAAACACGGCAAAATTGACGTTTTAACCACTTAAGCCCCGGATCATTATGCAGGTTAAGGACCAGAGGTGTTTTCAGAATTTGGCACTGCGCTGCTTTAACTGGAAATTGTGCGGACATACAATGTTGTACCCAAACGAAATTTGCGTCCTTTTCTTCCTACAAATAGAGCTTTCTTTTAATGGTATTTGATTGCCTCTGCGATTATTATTTTTTTTGCGATATAAACGGAAAAAGACTGAAGATTTTGAAAAAAAATGATATTTTCTACTTTTTGTTATAAGAAAAATCGAATAAACTCAATTTTAGTCATACATTTAGGCCAAAATGTATTCAGCCACATGTCTTTAGTAAAAAAAAATTCAATAAGTGTATATTTATTGGTTTGCGCAAAAGTTATAGTGTCTACCAACTAGGGTACATTTTCTGAAATTTACACAGCTTTTAATTTATGACTGCCCATCTCATTTCTTGAGGTGCTAAAATGGCAGGGCAGTAAACCCCCCCCCCAAATGACCCCATTTCGGAAAGTAGACACCCCAAGGAAATTGCTGAGAGGCATGTTGAGCCCATTGAATATTTATTTTTTTGTCTCAAGTGATTGAATAATGACTAAAAAAAAAAAAATTACAAAAAGATGTCACTAAATTATATATTACTCACACATGCCATGGTTATATGTGGAATTGCACCCCAAAATACATTTTGCTGCTTCTCCTGAGTACGGGGATACCAAATGTGTGGGACTTTTTAGGAGCCTAGCCGCGTACGGGCCCCCGAAAACCAAGCACCGCCTTCAGGATTTCTAAGGGCGCAAATTTTTGATTTTACTCCTCACTACTAGTGTTGAGCGGACCCGAACTGTAAAGTTCGGGTCCGTACCGAATTTTGGCTTTTTCCCGACCCCGGACCCGGACCCGGATTTTGCGCTAAAGTCCGGGTTCGGGTCCGGATTCGGGAATTTAATGGCGCAGTTAGAAATGCTTCAGGGGCCAGCCAATCACCATTTGATTAGCTGGTGTGCCCTTAGAAGCCATCATAGCCATGCCTGTGATTGGTCAGTGCAACATGTGACCCAGCATGTGACCAGCTTCTATATAAGCAAGAGGCACACAGCACAGATCGTCACTCTGCTTTTAGACAGTGTAGGGAAAGGATCCTGGCTGCTGTTGCTGTGAGGGAGAGAATTATATGATAGGAGTTAGTCCTGATTCTGCAATCTACTGATAGAAAAGATAGAGAGACAGTGTAGTGTAGTGTAGTGTAGGGGCAGGATCCTGTTTGTGCTTTCAGGGAGAGAGATTTAGATAGGAGTCCAGATTGAGAGATATAATAGCTCAGCGATCTGCATAGGTTTATCTGTTTGTGTTGCAAGCTCAGTGCACCAGCACTGCATTACGTTGAGTGATACACCTATTCCATTTAGTGGCTGTATTGTGCTCTTGCTAAAAGACCCATTTCGGGCAGAAAAAAAAAAAAAGGCACTTTATTGTGCTTTTGCTAAAAAGACCCATTTTTGGGCCCCAAAAAAAAAAAAAAAAAAAGGCACTTTATTGTGCTGTTGCAAAAAAAAAAAAGGCACTTTGTTGTGCGCAAAAAAGACCTATTTTTGGGCAAAAAAAATATTTTGCAGTGTATATCTCTAGTTGTGTGAAATAACCAATTTCTATATATTTTTCTTGTACTATGCTATACTAAAAAAAAAACAACAACTTTTTTTTGAATAGCATTCTCTGCAGCTGTGCGATTCAGCGGTTATATACTGTGGGTGTGTTGTGCTCTTCCAAAAAACGCCATTTAGGGCCACAGAAAATATTTTGCAGTGTGAAATACACATCTGGAGGTGTGTGAAAAAACAACATTATTTTTGAATAGCATTCTCTGGCCTCTGCAGCTGTGCGATTCAGCGGTTATATACTGTTGGGGTTGTTATGCTCTTCAAAAAAACGCCATTTAGGGCCACAGAAAATAAATTGCAGTGTGAAATACACATGTGGAGGTGTGTAAAATAAACAATTTCTATATATTGTACAGTGCTATACTAAAAAAAACAACATTTTTTTTGAATAGCATTCTCTGCACTTCTATAGCTGTGCGATTCAGTGGTTAAATACTGTGGTTGTGTTGTGCTCTTCCAAAAAACGCCATTTAGGGCCACAGAAAATATTTTGCAGTGTGAAATACACATCTGGAGGTGTGTGAAAAAACAACATTATTTTTAAAAAGCATTCTCTGGCCTCTGCAGCTGTGCGATTCAGCGGTTATATACTGTTGGGGTTGTTGTGCTCTTGCAAAAAACGCCATTTAGGGCCACAGAAAATATTTTGCAGTGTGAAATACACATCTGGAGGTGTGTGAAATAAACAATTTCTATATATTGTACAGTGCTATACTAAAAAAAAAACATTTTTTTTGAATAGCATTCTCTGCACTTCTATAGCTGTGCGATTCAGTGGTTAAATACTGTGGTTGTGTTGTGCTCTTCCAAAAAACGCCATTTAGGGCCACAGAAAATATTTTGCAGTGTGAAATACACATCTGGAGGTGTGTGAAAAAACAACATTATTTTTAAAAAGCATTCTCTGGCCTCTGCAGCTGTGCGATTCAGCGGTTATATACTGTTGGGGTTGTTGTGCTCTTGCAAAAAACGCCATTTAGGGCCACAGAAAATATTTTGCAGTGTGAAATACACATCTGGAGGTGTGTGAAATAAACAATTTCTATATATTGTACAGTGCTATACTAAAAAAAAAAAACATTTTTTTTGAATAGCATTCTCTGCACTTCTATAGCTGTGCGATTCAGTGGTTAAATACTGTGGTTGTGTTGTGCTCTTCCAAAAAACGCCATTTAGGGCCACAGAAAATATTTTGCAGTGTGAAATACACATCTGGAGGTGTGTGAAAAAACAACATTATTTTTAAAAAGCATTCTCTGGCCTCTGCAGCTGTGCGATTCAGCGGTTATATACTGTTGGGGTTGTTGTGCTCTTGCAAAAAACGCCATTTAGGGCCACAGAAAATATTTTGCAGTGTGAAATACACATCTGGAGGTGTGTGAAATAAACAATTCTATATATTGTACAGTGCTATACTAAAAAAAACAACATTTTTTTTGAATAGCATTCTCTGCACTTCTATAGCTGTGCGATTCAGTGGTTAAATACTGTGGTTGTGTTGTGCTCTTCCAAAAAACGCCATTTAGGGCCACAGAAAATATTTTGCAGTGTGAAATACACATCTGGAGGTGTGTGAAAAAACAACATTATTTTTAAAAAGCATTCTCTGGCCTCTGCAGCTGTGCGATTCAGCGGTTATATACTGTTGGGGTTGTTGTGCTCTTGCAAAAAACGCCATTTAGGGCCACAGAAAATATTTTGCAGTGTGAAATACACATCTGGAGGTGTGTGAAATAAACAATTTCTATATATTGTACAGTGCTATACTAAAAAAAAAAAACATTTTTTTTGAATAGCATTCTCTGCACTTCTATAGCTGTGCGATTCAGTGGTTAAATACTGTGGTTGTGTTGTGCTCTTCCAAAAAACGCCATTTAGGGCCACAGAAAATAAATAGCAGTGTGAAATACACATGTGGAGGTGTGTAAAATAAACAATTTCTATATATTGTACAGTGCTATACTAAAAAAAAAAACATTTTTTTTTTGAATAGCATTCTCTGCACTTCTATAGCTGTGCGATTCAGTGGTTAAATACTGTGGTTGTGTTGTGCTCTTCCAAAAAACGCCATTTAGGGCCACAGAAAATATTTTGCAGTGTGAAATACACATCTGGAGGTGTGTGAAAAAACAACATTATTTTTAAAAAGCATTCTCTGGCCTCTGCAGCTGTGCGATTCAGCGGTTATATACTGTTGGGGTTGTTGTGCTCTTGCAAAAAACGCCATTTAGGGCCACAGAAAATATTTTGCAGTGTGAAATACACATCTGGAGGTGTGTGAAATAAACAATTTCTATATATTGTACAGTGCTATACTAAAAAAAACAACATTTTTTTTGAATAGCATTCTCTGCACTTCTATAGCTGTGCGATTCAGTGGTTAAATACTGTGGTTGTGTTGTGCTCTTCCAAAAAACGCCATTTAGGGCCACAGAAAATATTTTGCAGTGTGAAATACACATGTGGAGGTGTGTAAAATAAACAATTTCTATATATTGTACAGTGCTATACTAAAAAAAACAACATTTTTTTTGAATAGCATTCTCTGCACTTCTATAGCTGTGCGATTCAGTGGTTAAATACTGTGGTTGTGTTGTGCTCTTCCAAAAAACGCCATTTAGGGCCACAGAAAATATTTTGCAGTGTGAAATACACATCTTGGAGGTGTGTAAAATATACAATTTCTATATATTCTTCTTGTACAGTGCTATACTAAAAAAACAACCTTTTTTTTTTAATAGCATTTTCTGTAGCTGTGCGATTCAGCGGTTACGTGATGTGGGTGTGTTGTGGTCTGGCAAAAAACGCCATTTAGGGCCACAGAAAATATTTTGCAGTGTGAAATACACATGTGGAGGTGTGTAAAATAAACAATTTCTATATATTGTACAGTGCTATACTAAAAAAGACAACATTTTTTTTGAATAGCATTCTCTGCACTTCTATAGCTGTGCGATTCAGTGGTTAAATACTGTGGTTGTGTTGTGCTCTTCCAAAAAACGCCATTTAGGGCCACAGAAAATATTTTGCAGTGTGAAATACACATGTGGAGGTGTGTAAAATAAACAATTTCTATATATTGTACAGTGCTATACTAAAAAAAACAAAATTTTTTTTGAATAGCATTCTCTGCACTTCTATAGCTGTGCGATTCAGTGGTTAAATACTGTGGTTGTGTTGTGCGCTTCCAAAAAACGCCATTTAGGGCCACAGAAAATATTTTGCAGTGTGAAATACACATCTTGGAGGTGTGTAAAATATACAATTTCGATATATTCTTCTTGTACAGTGCTATACTAAAAAAAACAACCTTTTTTGTTGAATAGCATTTTCTGTAGCTGTGCGATTCAGCGGTTACGTGCTGTGGGTGTGTTGTGGTCTGGCAAAAAACGCCATTTAGGGCCACAGAAAATATTTTGCAGTGTGAAATACACATCTGGAGGTGTGTGAAATAAACAAATTCTATATATTTTCCTTGTACTGTGCTATACTAAAAAAAACAACCTTTTTTTTTTTGAATAGCATTTTCTGCAGTTCTGTAGCTGTGCGTTTCAGCGGTTAAATACTGTGGGTGTGTTGTGGTCTTCCAAAAAACGCCATTTAGGGCAAGATCCTAAATTTGGAAAATATGAGGGGAAGGTCAAAGGGACGTGGTGGCCCCGGTCGTGGTGCTGCTGGTGGAGCTCCTGTTGCAGGGAGAGGACGTGGTGGATCTGTGCCAGCTACACGCACAAGTGAAACACCTTCCTCAGGTGCGAGTAGGCGACCGAGCCTGCGGCGGTATTTTGTCGCGCCTAATGAGGCTGTACCAATGTTTAGGCCAGGACAAGTACAGGCGATAGTAGATTGGGTTGCTGACAGTGCCTCGGGTTCCTTCACATTGTCTCCCACCCACTCTTCTGATGAAAGATCAGAGTTGGCACCTGAAGCCCATGTCCATCAGTCTTTCACCTCACCCCCTTGCAAATCAGCCAAGCAGTCTGAGCCCCAAATCATGCAGCAGTCTCTTCTGCTTTTCGATGACTCTGTTAGCAGGGTTTCCCAGGGCCATCCACCTAGCCCTGCCCCAGAAGTGGAAGAGATTGAGTGCACCGATGCCCAACCACTTATGTTTCATGATGGGTACATGGGAGGACCATCGCAGCACGTCTCGGATGATGACGAAACACAGGTGCCAACTGCTGCTGCTTTCGCAATTGTGCAGACAGACATGGAGGGCAGGGGTGAAGACTGGGTGGAAGATGATGTGGAGGACGATGAGGTCCTCGACCCCACATGGAATCAACGTTATGCAGGTGACCAGTGTAGTTCGGAGGAAGAGGCGGTGGTCGCACAGAGCCACCAGCACAGCAGAAGAGGGAGCAGGGTGCAAAAACGGAGCATTCGTCCCCTAGACAGTACATCTGCTACTGCCCAACGCAGCAAGGGACCGAGCACACCAAAGCCAGGTCCAAGGACTTCCCTAGCGTGGCAGTTCTTCACACAGTGTGTTGATGACAAGACACAAGTGGTTTGCACGCTGTGCAATCAGAGCCTGAAGCGAGGCATAAACGTTCTCAACCTGAGCACAAGCTGCATGACCAGGCATCTAAGTGCAAAGCACGAGCTGCAGTGGAGTAGACACCTCAAAAACCAAGAAAGGTCTCTGGCTCCTCCTGCTTCCTCTTCTGCTGCAGTCTCGGCCTCTTCATCCACCTCTGTAGTGACAGTGGCACCTGCCACCCCGCAAACAGAGGATCTGCCAGCAACACTACCACCTGGGTCACCAACCATCTCCACAATGTCCCATGGAAGCGTTCAGCTCTCTATCTCCCAAACATTGGAGCGGAAGAGGAAGTACCCCCCTAGCCACCCGCGATCCCTGGCCCTGAATGCCAGCATTTCAAAATTCCTGGCCTTTGAAATGCTGTCATTCCGTCTGGTGGAGACGCAGAGTTTTAAAAGCCTGATGGCATTGGCTGTCCCGCAGTACGTCGTGCCCAGCCGCCACTACTTTTCCAGGCGAGCCATCCCTTCCCTGCACAACCAGGTGGGGGACAAAATCAGGTGTGCACTGCGCAACGCCATCTGTGGCAAGGTCCACCTAACTACGGATGCGTGGACCAGTAAGCACGGTCAGGAACGTTATATCTCTCTAACAGCACACTGGGTAAATGCAGTGGCGGCTATGCCTGAGGCAGATAGCGGTTTGGCGCATGTCCTTCCACCACCGAGGATTGCAGGGCGCTTCAGTTTGCCTCCTGTTGCTAACTCCTCCTTCTCCGCTTCCTCATCCTCTACCGCCTCCTCATCCATTCAGCGTAACACCTTCACCACCAACTTCAGCACAGCCAGGGGTAAACGACAGCAGGCAGTTTTACAACTTTCCTGTTTGGGGGAAAATCCCCACACCGCGCAGGAGTTGTGGAGGGACATGGAACAACAGACCGATGAGTGGTTGCTGTCAGTGAGCCTCAAGCCCGGCCTGGTGGTGTGCGATAATGGGCGAAATCTCGTAGCAGCTCTGGGTCTAGCCGGTTTGACGCACATCCCTTGCCTGGCGCATGTGCTGAACTTGGTGGTCCAGAGGTTCCTTAAAAATTACCCCAATATGCCAGAGCTGCTGCAGAAAGTGCGGGCTGTCTGTGCGCACTTTCGGCGTTCTCACCCTGCTGCTGCTCGCCTGTCAGCGCTGCAGTGTAACTTCGGCCTTCCCGCTCACCGCCTCATATGTGACGTGCCCACAAGGTGGAACTCCACCTTGCACATGCTGGCCAGACTGTGCGAGCAGCAGCAGGCAATAGTGGAGTTTCAGCTGCAGCAATCACGCGTGAGTCGCTCTGCGGAACAGCACCACTTCACCACCAATAACTGGGCCTCCATGCGAGACCTGTGTGCCTTGTTGCGCTGTTTCGAGTACTCCACCAACATGGCCAGTGCCAATGACGCCGTTCTCAGCGTTACTATCCCAGTTCTATGCCTCCTTGAAAAAACGCTTCGTGTGATGATGGAAGAGGATGTGGCACAGGAGGATGAGGAGGAGGAGGAGGAAGCGGGATCATTTCAAAGGCTTTCAGGGCAGTCTTTCACAAGTGGCTATGAGGGTGGGTTCCTGCACCAACAAACGCCAGGTACACAATTGTCCGGCAGAAAGGGCACAGTTCTGGAGGATGACGAGGTGGAGGAGGAGATGGAGGAGGAGGAGGAGGAGGAGGAGGAGCCATGTTCACAGCAGGGTGGCACTCAGACCAGCTCGTGGCCATTACTGGTGCGTGGCTGGGGGGATACAGAGGACACAGACGATACACCTCTCACAGAGGACAGCTTTTCTTTGCCTCTGGGCAGCCTGGCACACATGAGCGATTACATGCTGCAGTGTTTCCGCAACGACAGCCGAGTTGCCCACATTTTAACTGGTGCTGATTACTGGGTGGCCACCCTGCTGGATCCCCGTTACAAGGACAAGTACCGTCCTTAATTCCCTCACTGGAGCGGGATCGTAAGATGCGCGAGTACAAGCGCACGCTGGTAGACGCGCTGCTGGTGGCATTCCCACCTGACAGCGGGCGTACGGTGGAAGCACAAGGCGAAGGCAGAGGAGGAGGAAGAGGTCGCCAACGCAGCCGGGGCACCGGCAGCACCTCAGAAGGCAGGGTTAGCATGGCCGAAATGTGGAAAAGCTTTGTCAGCACGCCACAACAACCAGCACCACCAGCTGAGATGGAACGTCTTAGCAGGAGGCAGCATTTCACCAACATGGTTGAGCAGTATGTGTCCACAGGCCTACACGTACTGGATGACGGGTCTGCCCCCTTTAACTTCTGGGTCTCCAAATTGGGCACATGGCCTGAGCTTGCCGTTTATGCCTTGGAGGTGCTGGCCTGCCCTGCAGCCAGTGTATTATCTGAACGTGTATTTAGCACGGCAGGGGGCGTTATCACAGACAAGCGCAGCCGCCTGTCCAGAGCCAATGTGGACAAGCTCACGTTCATTAAAATGAACCAGGCATGGATCCCACAGGACTTGTCCGTACCTTGTGCAGAATAGACATGTATACCGGTGTTGTGACAAACTGTCCGGCCATCGGATTGTGCCCGGCCCGTACTGCGCAGGCGCAGCGCTTGCGCAGTACAGAGGACAAGGAGATTCACAAAATCTCCGAAGATGAACGGCGCCTGCGCTGTGAGTGCAGGTTCAAGCCCCACCATCCAAGAGGACATACGGTAGCACATAGTAACAGGGCCCCTCACGGGCTCGCTTCGATCGCGGCCTTGCTTGGCTCGGCTTGAACCACGGATGGTGTGGCCTTCACCTGAACTCAACACGCAGGTGCCGTTAGTCTTGGGAGATTTTTGAAATCCCCTTGTCCTACATACTCAGCAAGCGCAGTACAGGGCGGACACTATTCGACAGGGGACAGAATTCGACACATCACCGGCCTTACCCAGCCATTGTTGTATTTTTGAACCAGTGTTGGCTACCTCGTCCTCCTCCACCGCCGCTTCCACCTACACAGCCACATCCACCGCCACCTCAACCTCCTACTCCATATGGACCTCGTCCTGCTAGGCCAAGATTAAAATTTTTATTTTATTTTTTTGTAGCGCACAGATCCTTTCCCCCTTACCTGCCTTTATGTTGTTGGCTCTTCGCAGGAGGGAGAAAGGCACACCGCACTACCAGCCCGTATCCTCCTATATAAAGAGGTTGAGCGGTGTACTTGACGGGCCGTGTCCACAGCCGGAGTCAAAACTCCTCCAGAGGATGATTCTCACCTCTACTGTAGGTAGAGGCAAGTCCTTTAATTGCCAGTAAAGTCAATGTCCACACCAGCTGAAACTCCAACTCTTATTCTCTCATGGCAAAATAAACTGTACTCAGATAGAAAAGGTTAGAGCAAAGAAACAGGACAGCTTAAGGTGTGGAGGAGGTCCAGGCACAAACGTAGCACATTCACTTCACTGCTTAGGTTTCTCAAACAGTTTTTGGCGCACGGTCTCTGCCACAGACATTGAGGTTGGTCTCTGCCACAGACCGGGTGTACAAGGCCCCTGCCACAGACCTGGAGAACTTTGGTCTCTGCCACAGACTAGGGTGTATAAGGCCCCTGCCACGGGCCTGGAGAACTTTGGTCTCAGCCACAGACCAGGGTGTATAAGGCCCCTGCCACGGGCCGGTTGAATAAGGCCTCTGATACAGTCAAGGTGACCTTGAGCGTCTCCTTCTACGAACCTAGCCCATATCAAGGGGAAGACATCTCTCCAGGGAGTCAACAGACCATTCCTTCACTGTGACTCCCGCATCGGTCCATCAGAATGATCCTCCCTTCCCTGGAACAGGGTCCCCTACACGAGGCGGCTCTGGACTCCAGGCTTTACTCCCGCCCCTAGGCCTCCATACCCAGGGCAGCAAGAACTCCAGGATAGTACCTCACCCCGGGCTAAAGGTGCCCGAGATGGAACAGGAACACATGCACCCAGGCCGAAGGCACCTGGGCGCGGACCCCACTGGACATCAGCCCCCAGGCCAAAGGTCTGCCCCTTTTATATGCTCTCCTGGCATGCACAGCAGGTTCCCCGCCCCGCTGTACTACTGCCAAGAGGGGACACAAAAGGCGCCACCTGTAGGCCGCAGGGAACTGCACACCAATACTGTCCCCCGAGTACAAAATGGTCCATGAATCCTACAGAATTAGGGTATTTGAGCCTATTTACCACTCAAACACTTTCCTTAAATTTAGCACCCCGCTACATTTTTATTTCAAAGTATTTTATTTTCCCACTAGCTTATCCATTAAATTAAATAATTTATTCCAGAAAGGGCGTATTCTGGGGCATTCCCACCATATGTGTCGCATCGTGCCGTTGAGTTTCTGAGGTTCTTAATGACTTCCTGTACCTCTTCTGCTGAAAATCGGGCCTCCAGCATATTTTTTTATTTTTTAATTTTTTTTATGTTCTTTTAAGTTATTTCCTATCCACATTTGTTTGCAGAGCACTTGCCATGTTCTTAACAACATTTTGCTGCCATTTGCAGCCCTCTAGCCCTTTCCATTACTTTTTTAGAGCCTTTTTAGTCGTCAGAAGTCCGGCTCCCCATTGACTTCAATGGGGTCCGGGTCCGGGTCCGGGTTCGGGTTAAAGTTCGGTCCCGAATCCGAACTTTTTTCCGAAGTTCGGCCGAACCCGCCGGACCCGAATATCCAGCTACCCGCTCAACTCTACTCACTACCTATCACAGTTTCGAAGGCCATAAAATGCCAAAATAGCACAAAACCCCCCCAAATTACCCCATTTTAGAAAGTAGACACCCCAAGGAAATTGCTGAGAGGCATGTTGAGCCCATTGAATATTTTTTTTTGTCCCAAGTGATTGAATTATGACAAAAAAAAATAAAAAATTACAAAAAGTTGTCACTAAATGATATATTGCTCACACATGCCATGGTTATATGTGGAATTGCACCCCAAAATGAATTTTGCTGCTTCTCCTGAGTACGGGGATACCACATATGTGGGACTTTTTAGGAGCCTAGCCGCGTACGGGACCCCGAAAACCAAGCACCGCCTTAAGGATTTCTAAGGCACAAATTTTTGATTTCACTCCTCACTACCTATCACAGTTTCGAGGCCATAAAATGCCAAAATAGCACAAAACCCCCCCAAATGACCCCATTTTGGAAAGTAGACACCCCAAGCTATTTGCTGAGAGGCACAACATTAGGAAGCTTACATCCACTCTTCTAACCACTTGAAGACAAAGCCCTTTCTGACACTTTTTGTTTACATGAAAACATTTATTTTTTTTGCAAGAAAATTATGTTGAACCCCCAAACATTATATATTTTTATATATTTTTTAAAGCAAAGGCCCTACAGATTAAAATAGTGGGTGTTGCATTTTTTTTTCCACACAGTATTTGCGCAGCGATTTTTCAAACGCATTTTTTGGGGAAAAAATACACTTTTTTTCATTTTAATGCACTAAAACACACTATATTGCCCAAATTTTTGATTAAATAAAAAAGATGATCTTAGGCCGAGTACATAGATACCAAACACGACATGCTTTAAAATTTCGCACAAACGCGCAGTGGCGACAAACTACATACATTTTTAAAAGCCTTTAAAAGCCTTTTCAGGTTACCCCGTTAGATTTACAGAGGAGGTCTACTGCTAAAATGACTGCCCTCGATCTGACCTTCGCGGTGATACCTCACATGCATGATGCAATTGCTGTTTACATATGATGCCAGACCGATGCTTGCGTTCGCCATTGCGCAAGAGCAGGGCGGGACAGGGGTGCTTTTTTTTTATTATTAATTTTGCCTTTTTATTTTATTTTTAAACTGTTCCTTCCATATTTTTTTTTCATCATTTTTATTGTTATCTCAGGGAATGTAAATATCCCCTATGATAGCAATAGGTAGTGACAGGTACTCTTTTTTTGAAAAAACTGGGGTCTATTGGACCCTAGATCTTTCCTCTGCCCTCAAAGCATCTGGCCACACCAAGATCGGTGTGATAAAATGCTTTCCCAATTTCCCAATGGCGCTTTTTATATCCGGGGGTGGGGGGACATTCCCTCCCACTGCTTGTAAAAGCAGTCCAGAGGCTAATTAGGCGCAAGGATTGCTTTTACATGAAAGTCGGCCGCTGGCTGAAAAGAATGATACCAAGATGATACCTAAACCCGCAGGCATCAATCTGGTATAACCATTCAAAGTCCAGCAACATACCAGTACGTTGCTGGTCCTTGTTGGACATGTATTGTAATCTTTTTTTTCATGCAGCCTGTTGGCTGAACGAAAAAAAAGATTGATCGGTGGGTATGCCCACCATTAGAATACCTCCCTTCATCCACCCACTTCTAATGATGGGCATACATGCACCATTTATATATGCCGAAGCATGGGGGCATCCTCCCGCAAAAGTTATGCCGCACACACATGGTCAGACTTTTCCACGGGCAAGCCTCCGTCTGAATTTTGACCGTATGTACGCGGCATTAGGAGCAAAATCGCTCCTCCGCCCCTGCTGCCCCCATGCTTCGGCATATATGCTCTTTTTTTTTAACTGTGGTGGTGAAATCACCTCCTACAGCACTGGAGTCGCAGGGATCAGGCCTGTCTCTGCGAACGCTGCAGTTATGTGTGTTTTTGTTTTGTAAGTGACAGTGATGGATCGATACTGCACTTGGGTGGCCTGGGCTGGACGGAGGGGCAAAACGCAGGTGCTAGCAGGTATCTGGGCTGATCCCGCTAACACTGCGTTTTTGGGAACCCTAAACTGCTGGGGACGCTAGTATAGATCTGATCAGATCAGATATTGATCTGTTCAGATACTATACCACTAAGGGAGGTGTATGCTTCACGCGTGGGTGTTAGCACTACTGGCACTAACCTGACGCTGCCTGGGGTGTGACGCAGACCCTCTCTGACACTAAAACCTAATTGATATCACCCGCCGGGCGATCGGGGGGTTAAACCTTTATTGGGTTATATACGGCAGGTGCCCTGACACTATAAAAAGCAAACTAACTAACCAGCGTCACCCGTAACACTTATATGGTGATCACTGGTGAAAGGGTTAACTAGGGGCAATCAGGGGGTTAAAACCTTTATTAGATAATATATGGGGGTACCTGATGCTATAAAAACCTGCGGCGAACCTAAAAAAAATAACTGGCTACCTATCGGCACCAGCATAACTAATACAGCAATCAGAAAAACGATCGCTTAGTGACACTGGCAAAAGGGGGTGAAAGGGTTGCCTGGGGGGTGATCAAGGGGTTAAACCTTTATTAGGTAATATATGGGGGTACCTGACGCTATAAAAACCTGCAGCGAACCTAAAAAAAATAACTGGCTACCTATCGGCATCACCGACACTAATGCCGCGTACACACGTCCGTTTTTAATGTCATTTTTAAAACCGACGTTTTTCTCGTCGTTTTTTTTCTTGTTTCCTCTGAACCCTGTCTTGCGTACACACGATCATGAAAAAAAACGCTCAAGCAAAGCGTAGTGACGTACAACACGTACGACGGCACTATAAAGGGGAAGATCCGTTAGAATGGCGCCACCCTTCATGTTAGTAAAGTTTGTTGAGCGACGATTCGCGCTTTTCAGCCTCGTGCTTTTCAGTCCGTTACAGCGTGACGAATGTGCTATCTCCATTACAAACACTAGTTTTACCAGAACGAGCGCTCCCGTCTCATACTTGATTCTGAGCATGCGCGTTTTTTTCCCCCTCGTAAAAGCATACACACTATCGTTTTTCACATCGTTAAAAAAAACCCATGAAAAACGACGTGAAAAAATAGAGCATGTTCAAAATTTTTAATGGCCGTTTTTCACGCCGTTAAAAATGCTCTGGAGCATACACACAATCAGTTTTAATGCCCATTTTTAAAAATGGCATTTTTAACGGCATGAAAAACGATCGTGTGTATGGGGCATAAGACAGCGATCAGAAAAACGATCGCTTAGTGACACTGGCAAAAGGGGGTGAAAGGGTTAGCTGGGGGGGCGATCAAGGGGTTAAACCTTTATTAGGTAATATATGGGGGTACCTGACGCTATAAAAACCTGCGGTGAACCTAAAAAAAATAACTGGCTACCTATCGGCACCAGCATAACTAATACAGCGATCAGAAAAAACGATCGCTTAGTGACACTGGCAAAGGGGGTGAAAGGGTTACCTGGGGGGGGCGATCAAGGGGTTAAACCTCTATTAGGTAATATATGGGGGTACCTGACGCTATAAAAACCTGCGGCGAACCTAAAAAAAATAACTGGCTACCTATCGGCATCACCGACACTAAGACAGCGATCAGAAAAACGATCGCTTAGCGACACTGGCAAAAGGGGGTGAAAGGGTTACCTGGGGGGGCGATCAAGGGGTTAAACCTTTATTAGGTAATATATGGGGGTACCTGACGCTATAAAAACCTGCGGCGAACCTAAAAAAAATAACTGGCTACCTATCGGCATCACCGACACTAAGACAGCGATCAGAAAAACGATCGCTTAGTGACAGCGGTGCTAGAGGGTGAAAGGGTTACCTGGGGGCGATCAAGGGGTTAAACTTTTATTAGGGGGGGTTAGGGGGCGACACTGGACCTAAAACACTCTGCCCTGACACTTTTACAGTCACAAATGTCACTGATTGCAGTGATCAGTAAATAAATGGTCACTGCAATCAGTGACACTGTGACTGGGGGCTGGGGGGTGATCTGGGTGGTGATCTGGGGGTGTCTGGGGGGGCCTGGGGGGCGATCGTGTGCCTATGTGTGTGGTGTCAGTGTGCTGTTTAGTGCACTAACCTCTGTGTCTTCTCTTATGCGGCGCTCGGTAAATGTGAGCGCCGCATGAGAGATGACATCACTTCCTCCTGCCTGTGTAAACATTACACAGGCAGAGGAAGATTCTCAGTCGCCGGGAGCGATCGCGAGGGGGTGGCCGGAAACGAATGGCCGTCCCCTCATCACGGATTGCTCCCGGAAGGATGCCGACCGCTCACTGCATAGAATCGGACTCCCATCGGACCCCCCAACTATACGAAGGCAGGCACGTACAGGTACGTGATTGTGCCTGTCCGTGCCATTCTGCCGACGTATATATACAGTGAGCGGTCGTTAAGTGGTTAAACGTCGGTTACTATCTGTCAAGTTAAATCGTTCAGGAGAGATTGTAAAAACGGCCCGTGTACATGAATCTTTACCAAAAATTAGGTACTATATTGTGGTTGTGCGCACTCATATTTGTTTTTTTATATTTTTTCCTGAAAACATGCATTTAAAACGTAGTTGCACAAATATCATGCAACATAAAAAATTGCAATTACTATTATTTTATTCTACAGGACCTCTGCTTTCAGAATAAATATAAAGTTCTAGGGGGTTTTGAGTAGTTTTATAGCCAAATATGCAGATCTCTACATGTGGCCAAAAATATTATTTTTTTCCATAGAGCAGAAGTTGTTAAAGGAACTCTCTTTCATTATTATATCAGTTAAAAATAATGTAGGTGACCAACCTCATATAATAGGTTGCAAATATTCCATAAAAAATACAACAATACACTGTTTAATACATATCCAATATATCCATGAATGTTTGTACCCATGTTTGTCGACACGTTTCCTCAGGACTGGGAGAAAAAGTATATTCTATAGAATTCTTTAAGTGGATCAGTATATTGGATAACCTAAACAGACAGGTAAGATAGTTTTAACCAGCAGGTGATTGATGGTTGCATTCCTATCTGTACCATGTAGCCAGGTGGTAGTCTCAAGTACGGGAGGACAGAAACAACAAGGTATAAAATAATAAAAGAAGATGACACACACTGTAGTGGAAACCATACAGCCTAAAGCCCCGTTCACACGGTCGGACTTCCATCTGACTTTTCCGTGTTTTTTTTGTCCGAACGGAGTTGGTCAGGAACACCCATAGCACACACACGCTCTGACTTTTCTGCAAACTTTCCCAAAACTTTTTGCAACATCACGTGGTTTTTCTGCTCTTTTCTGCTCTTTACCGCCACCCTTTGGTCAACTTCTGCTATTGTTGGTTGATTTTAACATTAGCTGTTTTGTCCATCGGACAAAAGTCCGATGGTTTTCTGTACACACGGTCGGACTTTGCTCCATCGGACTTTTGATGGGCAAAAGTTTGTCCGTTTGCAGACCCAACTTTTGTCCGATGAAAACAAGAAAAAAGCAAAAAAAGTTTGTCCGATGGAGCGTACACACGGTCGGATTGTTGGTCCAACTTGCTCAAAATGAAGTTTGTTGGCCAAAAGTCCGACCGTGTGTACGGGGCTTAAGACGTCAAAGAAATACATTTCCCAGTCCATGGTGGGACCCCCCAATGGTGTCCACTCATCGAATGAGTCAAATGAATAACTAGTCCCTGGGATCAGATCATATAAGTCATATTGTCCCTCCACATATTGGGGAGGGAAGGGGGGCAGAAAAATCATCCCTAATCAGGAAACCATGGAAAATAACTGCCAGACGTTTTGGCCCATCTCTGCTCTATCCAAATGCAAAATTAAAGTTTGGCTTTAGACATACATTAACCCCATTAGGAGTAGGCATGTTTTCTGCCCTGTGGCTTCACATTAAAGGATTCTTCCAGTGGGTATTGGTTGATTTTAGAATAGAAGCAGAATCTCAAACTGGCTCTAGTCTCATTTTCCTTGAAGCTGCCCTCCGTAACACATGAGAAACTTTCCACTGTTGATGGCCGCATCAGATGCCAGTGTTTGGCTCTGGCTTTTTCTTTTATGTGACGCCAACTTGAAAGCTCATCTGTATTAATCCTACAGCTGGGAAATGTTCTGTGTATTTATGCGATAGTAGCGAAATAACAGATATCCAGTTCCCTGTTTGTTCAAGCTTCTAACGGCCTCATTTATCAAGGTGTTAGTGCCAAGAACTATTGTTACTTTCACACGGAAAGTAAAACTCTAGAAGATCAGATACTTTTCAAACTGAAGTAAATGTAGCCCTACACCAGGAAGTCCTCACTTATCACATTTTACTTCTACATATTGCCCAAGCCACTTATAGGGCTAAAATGATTAGAGAAGGTGCCAGATTGCAGCTGAGCCTTGAGCACTATGACCAAATCCCTTATAGTGGTAAACATGTAAAGAGGAGGAACCAGATCAAGGTTTCATCATCTGTTGTAAAAAACTATTATAAGTTCAGGGCCAGGACAAGGGGGGGGGGGGGGACACATGCCCTGGGCTCAGTCTTGCTAAAGGGAGGCACACTGGAACCTTCAACTGTTCCTTTCTTTTGCGTCTGATATATTTAAGGATGAGATATATATAACTGGAATATACAAATTATCGAATAAATACAATTGTGCTCATAAGTTTACATACCCTGGCAGAATTTATGATTTCTTTGCCATTTTTCAGAGAATATGAATGATAACACAAAAACTTTTCTTTCACTCATGGTTAGTGTTTGGCTGAGCCCATTTATTATAAATCAACTGTGTTTACTCTTTTTAAATCATAATTACAACAGAAACTACCCAAATGAGCCTGATCAAAGGTTTACATACCCCAGTTCTTAATACCATGTATTGCCCCCTTTAACAACAATGACAGCTTGAAGTCTTTTGTGGTATTTGTGGATAAGGCTCTTTATCTTATCAGATGGTAAAGCTGCCCAAGCCTCCAGTTCCTTGAAATTCTTGGGCTGTCTTGCATGAACTGCACGTTTTGAGATCTCCCCAGAATGGCTCAATGATATTGAGGTCAGGACACTGAAATGGCCACACCGGAACCTTCACTTTATTTTGCTGTAGCCAATGACAGGTCTACTTGGTATTGTGTTTTGTATCATTCTCATGTTGGAATGTCCAAGTACGTCCCATGTGCAGCTTCCTGGCTGATGAATGCAAATGTTCCTCTGGTATTTTTTGATAACATACTGCATTCATCTTGCCATCAATTTTGACCAAATTTCCTGTGAAAAGGGTAAAACACAGGAAGCGCCATCTGAGTGCAGTATTTAGGTACAGTTTCATCTCAGTAAGTAATGCACTTACAAGATGTACGATAAAATAAGGCTCATCTTTATATTGATGTGAAGGGTAGCTCTCCCGGCATCCGAGACAGGCATCCACGAATATGGCAAGATGTAAGAGGGACCGTAATCCGTCCTGTGGTCACCAGGAAGTCGGCCGGAACCAGCGTGAAACGCACGGAAATTACATCACTGTAAGCGAAAATGGAGGCACATCAGGGAGAGAACAGCTAGACAGGCAAGGCTACGCGCTCGGAGCATCAGCTCCTTGAAAATTTTCTGTGCTTTTGTAGCTCACACATCCCCAAAACATCAACGATCCACCTCCGTGTTTAACAGTAGGAATGGTGCACCTTTCATCATAGGCCTTGATGACTCCTCTCCAAATGAAGCATTTGGTTGTGACCATCAAGCTCAATTTTGGTCTCATCACTCCAAATGACTTTGTGCCAGAAGGTTTGAGGCTAGACTCTGTGCTGTTTGGCGTATTGGATACTTTGTGGCATTTGCGTGGTAATGAGAAAAAAAGAAAGTAAAACTGCGCTAAATGAGCTAAATAAGAAGGAAACCCCAGATGTTCACGCTGGTAGCTTCGTGGATATTGGGAGCTGCGATTTAAAAATGTGAACTACCATACATGGTAGAGAAAATAGGAAAATTGGGGGAAAAATCACGCTAACCCGTGACCAAACACTATGACAGTGATGGGGTGAATGAAAATTAACCAATGAAACACACAAAAATCTATTGAAAACTAATGAGTGAAATCAAAAATATATATACAAAAAATAAACTATAAATATATAGTGTACTGTGATCTACATCAAATATATATAATATAATAGTCCATCAAAAAATCCTTGAATGAAATCCAAATAAAAAACACCAGTGCTTCCTGTGAAAATCATATAAAGTGTTGTGTCCACATTCATCTGTGACGTTCCACCACCAAATAGCAGGATTTCTCCTTACCAGCTGTGCATGACCCCCCGTGACAGAGGGTCAATATATGCAGAAATCAAGTAGTTTCTCCCACGAATCACAGCACATAAGATTCCTAGAGCACCGACCACAAAGCAGCATCAGAGAGACCTAGCAGGGCACAGCTGAGAAGACTGTTTTATACAGTTCAACTACCTTTTCCCGCAGATCCTTTGACAAATCTTTTGCTTTCCCTATGACTTAAGCCCTGTACACACGATCAGATATCCTATGGATGCTAATCCAATGGTTTTGTCCATCGGAAATCCGATGAAGCTGACTTCCATCAGTCTTGCCTACACACCATCAGTCAAAAAACCGACCGCTCCAAATGCGGTGACGTAAAACACTCAGATGAGCCGAGAAAAATGAAGTTCAATGCTTCTGAGTAGGGTTGTCCCGATACCGAGCATTTGTGCAAGTACTTGTACTCGCACAAATGCTCCCGATGCCTGACCCGATACTTGATCGGTGGGCGGACTCAGTGGGCGGAGAGGATGGGCGGTGTCAGAGGCGGAGAGGGCGGGCGGTGTCAGAGGCAGTGTCAGAGTTGGAGAGGGCGAGCGGTGTCAGAGGCAGCGTCAGAGGTGGAGAGGGCGGGCAGTGTCAGAGGCGGCGTCAGAGGCGTAGAGGGCGGGCGGCGTCAGAGGCGGAGAGGGCGGGCGGCGTCAGTGGGCGGAGCGGGCAAAGTCAGCGGGCCGGAGAGTCCTCACCTGCACTAGAGAAATAGCTAGGTAAGCTGTCAGAGTGCAGCCGCATCAGGATCGGTGACCGGACTGTCACATTCGGTCACCGGTCAGCTTGGAAATCCCGACGCCCATCTTGGCACACCCTGCACTTGGCCACAGTAAGCCAGCAGCTGACATCTTGTTACACCCAGCCCGAACTATTTGGGCTGGGTGTAACAAGATGTCTGCTGATGCCAAGTGCAGGGTGTATCATTTAGTCATGTCATTTATTTCTGCATTTCAGTGCCATCCACCTGTCAGTACCAGACACCTGTCAGTGCCATCAGTGCCCATAACTGCCGCCTGTCAGTGCCCATAAGTGCTGCCTATCAGTGCCAGCCGCCTGTCAGTGCCCATAAGTGCCGCCTGTCAGTGCCCATAAGTGCCACCTGTCAGTGCCCATAAGTGCCGCCTGTCAGTGCCAGCCACCTGTCGGTGCCATCTAACAGTGCCAGCCACCTGTCAGTGCCATCAGTGCACATAAGTGCTGCCTGTCAGTGCCATCATTGCCCATAAGTGCCGCCTGTCAGTGCCAGCCACCTGTCAGTGCCATCTAACAGTACCAGCCACCTGTCAGTGCCAGCCACCTGTCAGTGCCATAAGTGCCGTCTATCAGTGCCCATCAGTCAAACTGTCACATGGCATTAAAAAAAAAGTATCGGTAATCGGTATCGGCGAGTACATAAAAAAAAGTATCGGTACTTGTACTCGGTCCTAAAAAAGTGGTATCGGGACAACCCTACTTCTGAGCATGCGTCAACTTGATTCTGAGCATGCGTGGGTTTTTTATCCGATGGACTTGCCCATAAACGATCGGAATTTGCTATCGGTTTTTGATCCATCGGAAAAATTTAAAACATGTTCTATTTTTTAAAACCGATGGAAAAAAAGACAGGTGGGTCCCATACACGATCGGTTTGTCCGATGAAAAAAGTCCATCGGACTGTTTTCATCGGTAAAACCGATCGTGTGTACAGGGCTTTAGAGTCCAGAAATGTCAGTGCAGCACTGGATGAAAGATGTAAGGGTCTATCAGGAGTCCAGAAACTCATTGATCTGTTATACACACACTCTAATTACAAGCAAACAGATCACAGATGAGGATGGCTACCTTTAATAACCATTCAAACCACTTTGTGTTAACTTGTGTGCATGTTATCAGGCCAAAATCACCAGGGTATGTAAACTTTTAATCAGGGTCTTTGGGTAGTTTCTGTTGTCATTATGATTTAAAAAGAGTAAACACAGTTGATTGATAATAAATGGCTTCAACGAAACACTAACCATGAGTGAAAGAGATGTTTTTGTGTTATCATTCATATTTTCTGAAAAATGGCCAAGAAATGGCCAGGGTATGAAAACTTATGAGCACAACTGGATATAAGAATGCCCACTACCTCCCCCTACTCTCTCCACAGTATGGTCTCCGGATGTAAAGAAAACTACTTTTCCAATTACAAGAGATCTCATGTATGTACATTCACAACACAGCATAGTCTTGATATTGAGGGTCAGTATCAAATAAAAAACACATTAATAAAATAAGCAGCATACTTACGTTGAAGTTAGAATGAAACAGCTTGGAAAGGGAACACCTGAGACCAAGCAGCTGTGATTAGTGTGAGGTTGTAGGCATTTGTGGTGCCGCACCAATTTCAAAAAGTAGGTTCTGTACTACTTTTTGCGATTTTGGGGTGCAATTTTCATTGACATCTGTGCAGAAACCTGCACATATGTCTGTGAAGTCGCCGCTGAAATCGGGACTGACATGTGGGAGTGAAATTGTGCGAGTTCAGCTGAACTTGCACGGCTTCATTCCCGCAGCTCAACCAGGGTGAACCAGGGTTAAATCTCAAAATACGGAAAAGATCCTTCACAGTTAAGCCCTGTACACACGACCGGTTTTCCCAGCAGGAAAACTGCCAGGAGAGCTTTTGGCCGGGAATCCCGGCCATGTGTATGCTCCCTAGCAGTGTTCTGATAGGAAAACTGCCGGAAAAAAATAGAGAACCTGCTCTCTATTTTCCCGTCGGGATTCCCAGGAGAGAAAACCGGTCGTCTGTATGCTTACCTGAAGGGGAAAAAAACTTGCATTCTTGATAACAATTTGACGCATGCGCAGTAGCATAGAACGTAATTTAGCCAGCTTGTCATAGTCTTTGACGTCAACGCATTCGAAATCCGACGGTTTTCAAACAGACGGGATTCCCGGCCAGGTGTACAGGGCTTAAGAGCTGTGAAAATGTGGAATAGACTCCCTCCAGAGGTGGTTCTGGCCAGCTCAGTAGATTGCTTTAAAAAAGGCCTGGATTCTTTCCTAAATGTATATAATATAACTGGATACTAACATTTATAGGTAAAGTTGATGCAGGGAAAATCCGATTGCCTCTCCGGGGATTGGGAAGGAATTTTTTCCCCTGCTGTAGCAAATTGGAGCATGCTTTGCTGGGGTTTTCGCCTTCCTCTGGATCAACTGTGGTAGAAGGATTATGTATATGGGATTGTAATTATTATTATTTTTGGTTGAACTAGATGGACTTGTGTCTTTTTTCAACCTAAATAACTATGTAACTATATAACTATATAACTATGTAACTATGGTGTTGGAGAGTTGCCATTAAATAATAAACAAAAAAGACCCACACCTATTTTTATTCAGCACATGGCAATGTATGTGTTTTGCAGTGTATTGAGGGTCAAGTGCACTTTAGGATGCCACTGGAAATAAATGGGTGTGCACCTTACATGTAGACAGGTTTAGGGTGACCTCCCTACACAGGTGGCGCTGTTGCAACTACCATTCCAGGAGAGTGGAGGACAAGGGGAATGTGCATTGTAGGCATTACTGAGCAAACAGAGACCGCAAATGCGGTGTCGCACCGATTAGGACGGTGCCATTGCCGCCGATTTGACATGCAATTTGACATTTCAAGTCGCCTGTCAAAACACACCAATGTGAACTAGGGCTAAATCTTTTTCCCCTAGAAATAAAGAGTGCCCCCTTGTCCTCTGTGATGCCCTTAAAGTGAATAACTGAACACCAAGTTCACTATATGGACCACTTATGTATTTGCACATGTTGATCATATCCCCCCTTAATCTCCTCTTCTCAAGAGGAAATAAATTCAGTTCCTCTAATCTTTCCTCATAGCTGAGCTCCTCCATGCCTCTTATCAGTTTGGTTGCCCTTCTCTGCACTTTCTCCAGTTCCCCGATATCCTTTTTGAGAACTGGTACCCAAAACTGAACTGCATACTCCAGATGAGGCCTTACTAATGATTTGTACAGGGGGGGCAAAATGATATCTCTCTCTCTGGAGTCCATACCTCTCTTAATACAAGAAAGGACTTTGCTCACTTTGGAAACCGCAGCTTGGCATTGCATGTTATTATTGAGTTTATGATCTACTAAAACCCCCAGATCCTTCTCCACTATGGATTCCCCCAGTTGTACCCCCCCTAGTATGTATGATACATTCATATTCTTAGCCCCCAAGTGCATAACTTTACATTTATCAACATTAAACCTCATTTGCCACTTGGTTACCCAATTAGACAGTGCATTGAGGTCGGCTTGTAAATTGGAGACATCTTGTAAGGACATTAATCCACTGCATAGCTTGGTGTCATCTGCAAAGACAGAAATGGTACTTTCAATCCCAGACCCAATATCATTTAAGAGTTAGTAGAGACAATGCAAGCAAAATTGTGCAGTGAGTTGGTCTGCAATTGAGCATTTCCCAAGTATGTCAGCACCGCCATAATCCCATTTTTTCCTCTTTCTCTATGGTACTGACTGTGTTACTATGGCATGGTCCTGATTGTGTCAGTATGGTATCAGTTGTGTTACTACAGCATGTTTGCCCATGTTAGTGTGTGATCTGTGTACTTGCCAACATTTCTCAAGATCTTTTTCACTGGCATTGATAATATCTTCCATAACATCTTTGTGTTGTTAATCTGAAGCTCTGCTGTGCAGTTGATCAAAGAATGTATCTCTGAAGAGCTGTGTTGAAGATTAGCTCCTGGACCTATAGTAATCAATAAAGAATGAATGGAATGAGATATGTTCCTTCTATAACACTTTGGAGCATATTTTGTAAAGCAGGGAAGTGAATTTCACTAAACATTCATGTCTGGTAAATAAATTACTTGCATTTAAAACTCATGTACCAGGAAGATTCATCTGCAACAAATGTTTGGTGAACATCAGACTCATTGCCCCTTCATGCAGACAGTAATTAGTCTAATACTTGCTCATATATAGCAGTCACAACCAAATTGAGTAGGTATACTCACCCTTCCTTTTCCAGGATACTGGGAACAATGATCAGGGTGGTGCATCTAAAAAAGGTAGATAAGCCCCACCCATTAGGAAAAAGTCAGAATCAGATTGCCCCTATACATCGGGTGTCCCCATTAGAGTGCCCCCATAGAGCAAGTGTCCCCATCAGAGAGAAGATGTCCCCAATCTCCCTACCTGATCTCCGGCGCTGTGTGACTAGACTGACTTTTAACATGGGAGTCTATGCAAGGGGTACCCGGCTTTGAAAAATCAGTGCTCCACGGCCATAGGTCCCCTGGACAACAAACTTTGCACATATGTAGATGAAGAGTGGGGATACATGTATGCCAAGTTTGGGGTCCAGAAAACCTAGGGCCGGCCGGTACCGGGTCTGCAAAACCACCAGAGAAATTACAGTTAAACATTGGAGTCTATGCAAGGAGTGCCCGGTTTTGAAAAATCTGTGCTCCCCGGCCGTAGGTCCCCCGGACAACAAACTTTGCACACTTGTAGAGGAAGAGTGGAGCTACATGTGTGCTAAGTTTGGCCGGGATCAGGCGCACAAAGTTGAATATGGACACAGACTCATGTATAATGCCGCGTACACACAATCATTATTCACGGCGGTTAAAAAACCGCCGTGAATAATGACAGGAAAAACGAGGGAACCGCTTGGTTCCCTACACACGGTCGTTTTTCCCGTCATTTTTTCTCTTGATGAGAAAAACGACCGTCTGTGGGCTCCGCGGCAGTGTTTCCCTATGGGAAAACTGCCGCGGAAAAAAATGCTGGAAAAAACGATGAGAAAATTTAGAACATGTTCTAAATTTTCTCGTCGTTTTTTATGCCGTTTTTCTAGACGAGAAAAACGACATAAAGCCCACAGACGATCGTTTTTCTCGGCGGAAAAAAAAAATGCCGTTTTTCTCGTCGAGAAAAGCGGTCGTGTGTACGCGGCATAAGCCGAGGGGGGCATTTTCAGCACAAAAAGATGTGATGAAAAACTCGGCTTATACTCGAGTATATACGGTACTTTAATAGTGTCAAGCTGCATTTTCTAAAGAAAGCAAAATACTTTCTTGTAGTAATAAGTATAGACTCCAGAGAGATAGAGACATAATTATACCCCTGTACAAAGCATTAGTAAAGCCTCACCTGAAATATGCACTCCTTTTTTGGGCACCAGTGGACAAAAAGTATATTTGAGAACTGGAGAGGGTGCAAAGGACAAACAAATTAATAAAAAGGCTGGAGGATCTAAGTAGCGATACCCCCAAACTAAGAGACCCTCCTCTGGCACAGCTCGTCTAGGGAATGAGGTATCAGTATAGCTCTGTACCAGTCTAAGAGCAATCCCACAGTAATGCAAAATTATAGTAATTGACACTAATACCGGAATGATTAACTATATCAGATTTACTTTGAGTATAAAAGTCAATCATCAATACAATACATCACATACATGCAGAGCCCTGCAATAATAATGACACTAGTCAACTACTGTATAGAAATAGATCATACACTGCGTGCAGCTATCCTCCCCGTGAGCAATATGGAGCTCAGTAAAGTTCTACCCTCCAGTCAGGCCTGACTTAGTTAAAGCTCAGTTTTAAGGTGAGGAATCTTCGCATGCAAGATGATCGGTGGTGCACATACAGGAACAACAATTTGTAAATCCAAATAAGGGTTTATGGTAATGGAAACATCTCCCCGGAGACTATATAACTCAGTTCTGGAACTAGTCTCCAGTCAGGATAGCAAGTATAGCACGATTGGCCTAGGTAGTCAATAGGCCTAAACAAATTACTCGGCTATGATTGTGCTCTCTCACCACTCCTGACTCAGTCCTAAGTCCGTGACTTCCACCGCTGTGTCTCCGCACACAGGGTCTGCGACAGCCAGGTCTCCGGTCCAACTGATGTCCATGAATCCGATAAAGATCAGGTGCCACACAGGCTCCGCAGTGGGGTGGAAGGCTCCTTGGAAGTGCGCAAGGCCCAGGCTTTGGGCCTTGAACTTGTAGCAGGTTCGCACAGGGAGTCCTTCCCTTTTATACCCCACCCATGAGTTGGCAATTTCACCTTGGGTGCCAAACGGGGTTCTGGGTAACGAAGTCCGTGGGGCCTTAAAGGACACCCCGCTACACAAACTATGAGAAAAGATTATCTAAACTGAATGTATTCTCCCTTGAGAGAGACATTTGGGGGGGGTATGATCACTTTGAATACCTGTAAATACATAAATGGTCCATATAGTGAACATGTAGATGTCAATATACTAGCTAAAATGCTGTCCACCAGACTGTTTAGCATAATTGTAACTACAATACACCCACTTATATTATTATTATTATTATACAGGATTTATATAGCGCCAACAGTTTGTGCAGCGCTTATTAGACTTCATGCATGATAAATTGACTGCCATTAATAATAAAAGAGTCTTCCTCAACCTTCAGCTCCCCATGGAGGAACCTACAGGTCAGGCTATTTTATCATTCGATGCAGTTAATGCTTTTGGCTACATCAAATGGCCATAGCTGTGTGAGGCTTTGAGTAGATTAATCTTCTGTTCCAGATTCATGAAATAGGTACACATCTTTTTTTTTAAATGCCACAACCAGAATAAGGATCAATTATCACTGCCATACATTGCATAGGAGTATAGAGCAGGGGGTCCTCTTTACCATTTATTTTTCTTTATTGCAGTGGAACAAATCCAGGGCTTCAGCATGGAGAACCCACTCTGACAAAAATGTTACTCTATATGGACAATGCAATAATTTATCTGGACTTCACTTAGGCCCCTTTCACACTGGGGCGGGAGGTGCGGTGGCGGTAAAGCGCCGCTATTTTTAGCGGCGATTTACCGTTGGAATTGCAGCGGTATTCGACCGCTAGTGGTGCGGTTGTAACCCCCGTTAGCGGCCAAAAAGGGCTTAAAAACCACCGCAAAGTGCCTCTGCAGAGGCGCATTGCCGGCGGTATAGCCGCAGTGTTCCATTGATTTCAATGGGCAGGAGCGGTGGAGGAGAGGTAAACAGACCGCTCCTTCACCGCTCCAAAGATACTGCTAGAAGGACTTTTGGAGCGGTCCTGCTAGCGCACCGCTCCAGTGTGAAAGCCCTCGGGCTTTCACACTGGAGAAACCGCAGCCGCTTGATATACAAGCAGCGTTATGTCACAACTGAGTATAAAAGAGAAGAGAGGCGCTCCTAAGAGCCCATTCACACAGGGGCGGCACGACTTGTGCCGCGACTGTGCTGGTCGATCTCAAGACGACTTCAAAGCAGACTTCCAAAATGACTTCTGTATAGAAGTCAATGGAAGTCTCCTTGAAGTCGTCTTGAAGTAGTACAGGAACCTTTTTCTAAGTCGGAGCGACTTCAGTCGCTCCGCTTAGAACGGTTCCATTATACAGAATGTGACGCGACTCGTCAGGCGGCTGAGACGCCTGACGAGACGCCCCTGTGTGAATGGGGTCTTAGTGTAGCAATATGGTTCCATTTAACCACTTAAGCCCCGGACCATTTCGGGCCATTAGGACCAAGCCTGTTTTTGGGATTCGGCACTGCGCTGCTTTAACTGTAAATTGTGCGGACATGCAATGTTGTACCCAAATGAAATTTGCGTCCTTTTCTTCCCACAAATAGAGCTTTCTTTTAATGGTATTTGATTGCCTCTGCGATTTTTATTTTTTGCGATATAAACAGAAAAAGACCGAAAATTTTGAAAAAAAATGATATTTTCTACTTTTTGTTATAAGAAAAATCGAATAAACTCAATTTTAGTCATACATTTAGGCCAAAATGTATTCAGCCACATGTCTTTAGTAAAAAAAATGTCAATAAGCTATATTTATTGGTTTGCGCAAAAGTTATAGCGTTTACAAACTAGGGTACATTTTCTGAAATTTACACAGCTTTAAATTTATGACTGCCTATCTCATTTCTTGAGGTGCTAAAATGGCAGGGCAGTACAAAACCCCCCCAAATGACCCCATTTTGGAAAGTAGACACCCCAAGGAAATTGCTGAGAGGCATGTTGAGCCCATTGAATATTTTTTTTTTGTCCCAAGTGATTGAATAATGACAAAAAAAAAAAAAAAAAATTACAAAAAGTTGTCACTAAATGATATATTGCTCACACATGCCATGGTTATATGTGGAATTGCACCCCAAAATACATTCTGCTGCTTCTCCTTAGTACGGGGATACCACATGTGTGGGACTTTTTAGGAGCCTAGCCACGTACGGGACCCCGGAAAACAAGCACCGCCTTCAGGATTTCTAAGGGCGCAAATTTTTGATTTCACTCCTCACTACCTATCACAGTTTCGAAGGCCATAAAATGCCAAAATAGCACAAACCCCCCCCAAATGACCCCATTTTGGAAAGTAGACACCCCAAGCTATTTACTGAGAGGCATGTTCAGTCCATGGAATATTTTATATTTTGCCACAAGTTGCGGGAATATGACAAACTTTTTTTTTTTTGCACAAAGTTGTCACTAAATGATATATTGCTCACACACGCCATGGGCATATGTGAAATTACACCCCAAAATACATTCTGCTGCTTCTCCTGAGTACGGGGATACCACATGTGTGGGACTTTTTGGGAGCCTAGCCGCGTACGGGACCCCAAAAACCAAGCACCGCCTTCAAGGTTTCTAAGGGCATAAATTTTTGATTTCACTCCTCACTACCTATCACAGTTTTGAAGGCCATAAAATGCCAAGATGGCACAAAACCCCCCCAAATGACCCCATTTTGGAAAGTAGACACCCCAAGCTATTTGCTGAGAGGCATGTTGACCCCATTGAATATTTTTTTTTTTGTCCCAAATGATTGAATAATGACAAAAAGAAAAAAAAAATGTACAAAAAGTTGTCACTAAATGATATATTGCTCACACATGCCATGGTTATATGTGGAATTGCACCCCAAAATACATTCTGCTGCTTCTCCTGAGTACGGGGATACCACATGTGTGGGACTTTTTGGGAGCCTAGCCGCGTACGGGACCCCAAAAACCAAGCACCGCCTTCAAGGTTTCTAAGGGCATAAATTTTTGATTTCACTCCTCACTACCTATCACAGTTTTGAAGGCCATAAAATGCCAAGATGGCACAAAACCCCCCCAAATGACCCCATTTTGGAAAGTAGACACCCCAAGCTATTTGCTGAGAGGCATGTTGACCCCATTGAATATTTTTTTTTTTTTTGTCCCAAATGATTGAATAATGACAAAAAGAAAAAAAAATGTACAAAAAGTTGTCACTAAATGATATATTGCTCACACATGCCATGGGCATATGTGGAATTGCACCCCAAAATACATTCTGCTGCTTCTCCTGAGTACGGGGATACCACATGTGTGGGACTTTTTGGGAGCCTAGCCGCGTACAGGGCCCCAAAAACCAAGCACCGCCTTCAGGATTTCTAAGGGCGTAAATTTTTGATTTCACTCCTCACTACCTATCACAGTTTCGAAGGCCATAAAATGCCAAAATAGCACAAAACCCCCCCAAATTACCCCATTTTGGAAAGTAGACACCCCAAGCTATTTACTGAGAGGCATGTTGAGTCCATGGAATATTTTATATTTTGCCACAGGTTGCGGGAATATGACAAACTGTTTTTTTTTTGCACAAAGTTGTCACTAAATGATATATTGCTCACACATGCCATGGGCATATGTGAAATTACACCCCAAAATACATTCTGCTGCTTCTCCTGAGTACGGGGATACCACATGTGTGGGACTTTTTGGGAGCCTAGCCGCGTACGGGACCCCAAAAACCAAGCACCGCCTTCAAGGTTTCTAAGGGCATAAATTTTTGATTTCGCTCCTCACTACCTATCACAGTTTTGAAGGCCATAAAATGCCAAGATGGCACAAAACCCCCCCAAATGACCCCATTTTGGAAAGTAGACACCCCAAGCTATTTGTTGAGAGGCATGTTGAGCCCATTGAATATTTTTTTTTGTCCCAAATGATTGAATAATGACAAAAAGAAAAAAAAAAATGTACAAAAAGTTGTCACTAAATGATATATTGCTCACACATGCCATGGTTATATGTGAAATTACACCCCAAAATACATTCTGCTGCTTCTCCTGAGTATGGGGATACCACATGTGTGGGACTTTTTGGGAGCCTAGCCACGTACGGGACCCCAAAAACCAAGCACCGCCTTCAAGGTTTCTAAGGGCATAAATTTTTGATTTCACTCCTCACTACCTATCACAGTTTTGAAGGCCATAAAATGCCAAGATGGCACAAAACCCCCCCAAATGACCCCATTTTGGAAAGTAGACACCCCAAGCTATTTGCTGAGAGGCATGTTGACCCCATTGAATATTTTTTTTTTTGTCCCAAATGATTGAATAATGACAAAAAGAAAAAAAAAATGTACAAAAAGTTGTCACTAAATGATATATTGCTCACACATGCCATGGTTATATGTGGAATTGCACCCCAAAATACATTCTGCTGCTTCTCCTGAGTACGGGGATACCACATGTGTGGGACTTTTTGGGAGCCTAGCCGCGTACGGGACCCCAAAAACCAAGCACCGCCTTCAAGGTTTCTAAGGGCATAAATTTTTGATTTCACTCCTCACTACCTATCACAGTTTTGAAGGCCATAAAATGCCAAGATGGCACAAAACCCCCCCAAATGACCCCATTTTGGAAAGTAGACACCCCAAGCTATTTGCTGAGAGGCATGTTGACCCCATTGAATATTTTTTTTTTTTTTGTCCCAAATGATTGAATAATGACAAAAAGAAAAAAAAATGTACAAAAAGTTGTCACTAAATGATATATTGCTCACACATGCCATGGGCATATGTGGAATTGCACCCCAAAATACATTCTGCTGCTTCTCCTGAGTACGGGGATACCACATGTGTGGGACTTTTTGGGAGCCTAGCCGCGTACAGGGCCCCAAAAACCAAGCACCGCCTTCAGGATTTCTAAGGGCGTAAATTTTTGATTTCACTCCTCACTACCTATCACAGTTTCGAAGGCCATAAAATGCCAAAATAGCACAAAACCCCCCCAAATTACCCCATTTTGGAAAGTAGACACCCCAAGCTATTTACTGAGAGGCATGTTGAGTCCATGGAATATTTTATATTTTGCCACAGGTTGCGGGAATATGACAAACTGTTTTTTTTTTGCACAAAGTTGTCACTAAATGATATATTGCTCACACATGCCATGGGCATATGTGAAATTACACCCCAAAATACATTCTGCTGCTTCTCCTGAGTACGGGGATACCACATGTGTGGGACTTTTTGGGAGCCTAGCCGCGTACGGGACCCCAAAAACCAAGCACCGCCTTCAAGGTTTCTAAGGGCATAAATTTTTGATTTCGCTCCTCACTACCTATCACAGTTTTGAAGGCCATAAAATGCCAAGATGGCACAAAACCCCCCCAAATGACCCCATTTTGGAAAGTAGACACCCCAAGCTATTTGTTGAGAGGCATGTTGAGCCCATTGAATATTTTTTTTTTGTCCCAAATGATTGAATAATGACAAAAAGAAAAAAAAAATGTACAAAAAGTTGTCACTAAATGATATATTGCTCACACATGCCATGGTTATATGTGAAATTACACCCCAAAATACATTCTGCTGCTTCTCCTGAGTATGGGGATACCACATGTGTGGGACTTTTTGGGAGCCTAGCCACGTACGGGACCCCAAAAACCAAGCACCGCCTTCAAGGTTTCTAAGGGCATAAATTTTTGATTTCACTCCTCACTACCTATCACAGTTTTGAAGGCCATAAAATGTCAAAATAGCCCAAAACCCCCACAAATGACCCCATTTTGGAAAGTAGACACCCCAAGCTATTTGCTGAGAGGCATGGTGAGTATTTTACAGCTCATTTGTTTTTGAAAATTAAGAAAGACATTTTTTTTTCTTTTTTTTTTTCTTTTTTTACATTTTCAAAACTTTGTGACAAAAAGCGAGATCTGCAAAATACTCAACATACCTCTCAGCAAATAGCTTGGGGTGTCTACTTTCCAAAATGGGGTCATTTGGGGGGGTTTTGTGCCATCTGGGCATTCCATGGCCTCCGAAACTGTGATAGGCAGTGAGGAGTGAAATCAAAAATTTACACCCATAGAAATCCTGAAGGCAGTGCTTGGTTTTTGGGGTCCCGTACGCGACTAGGCTCCCAAAAAGTCCCACACATGTGGTATCCCCGTACTCAGGAGAAGCAACAGAATGTATTTTGGGGTGTAATTCCACATATGCCCATGGCATGTTTGAGCAATATATAATTTAGTGACAACTTTTTGTACATTTTTTTTATTTTGGTCATTATTCAATCACTTGGGACAAAAAAAAAAAAATATTCAATGGGCTCAACATGCCTCTCAGCAAATAGCTTGAGGTGTCTACTTTACAAAATGGGGTCATTTGGGGGGGTTTTGAACTGTCCTGGCATTTTATGCACAACATTAGGAAGCTTATGTCACACATCATCCACTCTTCTAACCACTTGAAGACAAAGCCCTTTCTGACACTTTTTGTTTACATGAAAAAATATTTTTTTTTGCAAGAAAATTATGTTGAACCCCCAAACATTATATATTTTTTTAAAGCAAAGGCCCTACAGATTAAAATAGTGGGTGTTGCATTTTTTTTTCCACACAGTATTTGCGCAGCGTTTTTTCAAACGCATTTTTTGGGGGAAAAACACACTTTTTTTATTTTTAATGCACTAAAAAACACTATATTGCCCAAATGTTTGATGAAATAAAAAAGATGATCATAGGCCGAGTACATGGATACCAAACACGACATGCTTTAAAATTGCGCACAAACACGCAGCGGCGACAAACTACATTCATTTTTAAAAGCATTTAAAAGCCTTTACAGGTTACCACGTTAGATTTACAGAGGAGGTCTACTGCTAAAATGACTGCCCTCGATCTGACCTTTGCGGTGATACCTCACATGCATGATGCAATTGCTGTTTACATATGACGCTAGACCGACGCTTGCGTTCGCCTTTGCGCAATAGCAGGGGGGGACAGCGGTGCTTTTTTTTTTTTTTTATTATTTATTTGGCTTTTTTATTTTATTTTTAAACTGTGCCTTCCATATTTTATTTTTTTACCATTTTTATCGTTATCTCAGGGAATGTAAATATCCCCTATGATAGCAATAGGTAGTGACAGGTACTCTTTTTTTGAAAAAAATGGGGGGTTAGACCCTAGATCTTTCCTCTGCCCTCAAAGCATCTGACCACACCAAGATCGGTGTGATAAAATGCTTTCCCAACTTCCCAATGGCGCTTTTTATATCCGGGGGGGGGGACATTCCCTCCCACTGCTTGTAAAAGCAGTCTAGAGGCTAATTATCTGCTAGAATTGCTTTTACATGAAAGCCGGCTGCTGGCTGAAAAGAATGATACCAAGATGATACCTAAACCCGCAGGCATCATTCTGGTATAAACATTCAAAGTCCAGCAACATACCAGTACGTTGCTGGTCCTTGTTGGACATGTATTGTAATCTTTTTTTTCATACAGCCTATTGGCTGAACGAAAAAAAGAGATTGATTGGTGGGTATGCCCACCATTAGAATACCTCCCTTCATCCACCCACTTCTAATGATGGGCATATATGCCGAAGCATGGGGGCATCCTCCCGCAAAAAAGTTATGCCGCGTACACACGGTCAAGCCTTCGTCGGAATTTCGACCGTATGTACGCGGCATAAAAGGTTATGCCGCGTACACACGGTCGGACTTTTCCACGGATAAGCCTCCGTTGGAATTTCGACCGTATATACGCGGCATTAGGAGCAAAATCGCTCCTCCGCCCCTGCTGCCCCCATGCTTCGGCATATATGCTCTTTTTTTTAACTGTGGTGGTGAAATCACCTCCTACAGCGTTGGAGTCACGGCTTTATGTATCGTGGGAGCAAACGCTGTTGCTGTCAAGATAAATAGATCCGCGCTGCAACTGAATGGCGTACCTGCTAAGCAAATGGTGGTTAACATTAAAACAAAGTAACATTACAGTACAACAGTAAGACCTTACCATGCCATACCTGCAAAGCAAATACCAAAACAAAACCTAGTAAAAAATAAAAAAATGTTTTAACGCAACCTGTGCCTAAAATATATATATGCCGAAGCATGGGGGCATCCTCCCGCAAAAAAGTTATGCCGCGTACACACGGTCGGAATTTTCCACGGGCAGGCCTCCGTCGGAATTTCGACCGTATGTACGCGGCATTAGGAGCAAAATCGCTCCTCCGCCCCTGCTGCCCCCATGCTTTGGCATATATGCTCTTTTTTTTAACTGTGGTGGTGAAATCACCTCCTACAGCGTTGGAGTCACGGCTTTATGTATCGTGGGAGCAAACGCTGTTGCTGTCAAGATAAATAGATCCGTGCTGCATCTGAATGGCGTACCTGCTAAGCAAATGGTGGTTAACATTAAAACAAAGTAACATTACAGTACAACAGTAAGACCTTACCATGCCATACCTGCAAAGCAAATACCAAAACAAAACCTAGTAAAAAATAAAAAAATGTTTTAACGCAACCTGTGCCTAAAATATATATATGCCGAAGCATGGGGGCATCCTCCCGCAAAAAAGTTATGCCGCGTACACACGGTCGGAATTTCGACCGTATGTACGCGGCATTAGGAGCAAAATCGCTCCTCCGCCCCTGCTGCCCCCATGCTTCGGCATATATGCTCTTTTTTTTAACTGTGGTGGTGAAATCACCTCCTACAGCACTGGAGTCACGGCTTTATGTATCGTGGGAGCAAACGCTGTTGCTGTCAAGATAAATAATTCCGCGCTGCAGTTGAATGGCGCACCTGAAAACAAAAAATTACATACCTGAAAAGCAAGCATGATAAAACATTGCAGAATAGAATACAGTAAAAAAGAGCAGAACAATAGAGAGAAAATAGAGAGAGAGAGAGAACAATAAAACGACAACTATTTTTGGTTTTTTTATTTTATATTTTTTTTGTGTTTTGTTTTTTACATTTTTTTTTTCTTTTTTACACTTTTTTTTGTAACTTTACAACTGTAATGGTTCGGGTCTCTCAAAATGTAATGGCATCTTGGGAGACCCTGTGTAAGTGTGTCCTTGTCTGTGAAATGCTGTACCCTACGCTAAAACTTCACTTTTGAGTGGTAGCGTTCAAAACATTCACCTTGGCAAAGACCAGGCTTGTCAGGACAGAGTGGACAAAAACTACGGGTGTCACGCCTAAATCCGTGCTTGCTACAGACACGACATCTTTTTTGGGGGTGGCTTTGGGTAGGGGTACTCGGGAGGACATACGAATAATGCCTCTCATGCAGCCGGCTTACTGCATTTGGTTGGGGATGGTGAGGTGCAGAACCGCCTGGATACAGGAGTTCTGTGACTATCTCATTCTGGAATTTTAGAAGAGATAACGTCCCGCCTGAAGCTCTGTATAGCACATGAGCGTTCAGCAAAGCCAATTGGAATAATGATAGAGACACTTTTTTGTACCAGCGTCTCGCCTTACGGTCAATTAGATACGGCGCCATCAACTGGTCGTTGAGGTCCACCCCTCCCATATTTTGGTTATATTCGTGGACACAGAGGGGTTTCTCCACAACACCAGTCGCCGTACGAATTTGGACTGTCGTGTCTGCATGAAGGGAGGTAAGAAGGAAAACATTCTTATTGTCCCTCCACTTCATAGCGAGCAAGTTATTACACTTCAAGCAGGCTCTCTCCCCCAGCCTAAGACGGGCATCTACAAGCCGCTGGGGAAAGCCCCGGCGATTAGGTCGCACGGTGCCACATGCTCCAATCTTATGATCAAACAAGTGACTAAACAGTGGCACGCTCGTGTAATAATTGTCCACATACAAGTGGTACCCCTTTCCGAATAAGGGTGACACCAAGTTCCACACTATCTTGCCAGCGCTCCCTATGTAATCCGGGCAGTTGACCGACTCAATCTGACTGTCTTTTCCCTCATAAACCGTAAAGTTCACTACATAGCCTGTTGCCCTGTCACAGAACTTGTAGAGCTTGACCCCGTATCTGGCACGCTTGCTGGGAAGGTACTGCTTGAAAGACAAGCGGCCAGAAAATTTAATCAGGGACTCATCAACGCAGACAACTTGATCGGGAGTAAACAAGGCTGCAAAACGTTCGTTGAAGTGGTTTATGAGGGGCCGAATTTTATAGAGCCGGTCGTATTCAGGGTCCCCACGTGGACGACAAAGTTCATTGTCGTTGAAGTGCATGAACCGCAAAATCTGCTCGTATCGTGCCCTGGACATGGAGGCAGAGAACACGGGCATGTGGTCAATTGGGTGCGTGGACCAATAAGCACGCAATGACGGAAATTTATGTGTGCCCATGTTGAGGGAAAGGCCCAGAAAGGTCTTAAATTCGGAAACCGTAATTGGTTTCCAATTTCTGGCAATTTTAGGCAACTGGGGGTTAGCGGCGATAAATTGACCAGCATATAAATTACTCTGGTCCACAATAGATCTATAGAGATCTTCCGTGAAAAACAGCGAATAAAAATCAATTGGAATAAAATCAGCTGTTTCCACCTGAATACCGGGTTGGGCAGTGAATGGGGGAAGTACGGGTTCTGCAGAAGTGGTGGGGACCCAATCAGGATAGGCGAATTCTGCAGGAAGGGCAGTATGGGCACGACGGGCCTGCCTTTGTCTTCTTGGTGGCAGCGGGACACTACTTGTGCTTGCCACCTCGCCAGCTTGAACTGCACTTATGGGACTCGCCACGTCACCAAGTGTTACTGCAGTGCTGGATGTACGACCAGGCTGTACTAGGCCGCTGGTGCTTGCCAGTTCACCAGAAGGAATAGCGGCGCTAGTACTACTCTGCTCCATGATACGAGAGACCTGCGGTTCTTGCTCCTCAACAACCTCAGAAGATCGGGATCGGGTACGCCTGACCTTAGCAGGGACCTCAACTTCGTCGTCAGAGCTATCTGACGTGGGGCCGCTGACGTCACTGTCTTCTACGGGAAGATATTCTGAGCCTGAATCTGACAGATACGTGACCTCCTCTTCACTATCTGTCATGCTCAGAATCTCGTAGGCCTCTTTACTAGTGTACCTTCGTCTTGCCATTTTGGGCTCTAAATTTAGGGGTACACTAGTAAGATTCACAGGAAAAAAAGCACCTGACTGTCGTCAGCAAATATATCAAACGCTACAAAAAAACTGTTAGCGATCGCAGGGATCAGGCCTGTCTCTGCGAACGCTGCAGTTATGTGTGTTGTGTTTGGTAAGTGACAGTGATCGATCGATACTGCACTTGGGTGGGCTGGGCTGGGCTGGGCTGGGCGGAGGGGCTAAACGCAGGCGCTAGCAGGTATCTGGGCTGATCCCGCTAACACTGCGTTTTTGGGAACCCTAAACCGCTGGGGATGCTAGTATAGATCTGATCAGATACTATACCACTAAGGGGGGTGTATGCTTTGCGCGTGGGTGTTAGCGTTACTGGCACTAACCTAACACTGCCTGGGGCGACGCAGACCCTCTCTGGCGCTAAAACCTAATTGATCTCACCCGCCGGGCGATCAGGGGGGTTAAACCTTTATTGGGTTATATACGGCGGGTGCCCTGATGCTATAAAAAGCAAACTAATCAACCAGCGTCACCCGTAACCTTTATATGGTGATCACTGGTGAAAGGGTTAACTAGGGGCAATCAGGGGGTTAAAACCTTTATTAGGTTAAATATGGGGGTACCTGACACTATATAAAAACCTGACGGGTAACCTAAATAACTAAATAACTTACTGGCTAACCAGTGACACCAGTGACGCTTATACGGCGATCACTGGTGAAAGGGTTAACTCTAGGGGCAATCAGGGGGTTAAAATAATATATGGGGGTACCTGACACCAATAAAAACCTGCGGCGAACCTAAAAAAAAAAATAACTGCCTATCTAAAACACCAGCGACACGAATACAGCGATCGGAAAAACAATCGCTTAGTGACGCTGAAGTTAGGGGGTGAAAGGGTTACCTGGGGGGTGATCAAGGGGTTAAACCTTTATTAGGGGGGGTTAGGGGGCTACCCTGGACCTAAAGGGGCCTAATCCTAACTGCCCTGCAACTTTTTACAATCACAGATGACACTAAATGCAGTGATCAGTAAAATAAATGATCACTGCAATCAGTGACACTGTGATTGGGGGCTTTGGGGTGACCTGGGGGGTGATCTGGGGGTGACTGGGGGGTGATTTGTGTGCCTATGTGTACCTACATGTCAGTGGACTGTTAGAGCACTAACCTCTGTCTTCACTCCTCGGCGCCGGGAACGAAAAGACCGCGGCGAGGGAGATGACATCACTTCCTCCAGCCTGTGTTTACATCACATGGCGGAGGAAGCAATTTCATTGGCCGGGAGCGATCGCGAGGGGGGGGGGGCGGAATCGAGCGGCCGCCCCCTCATGCCTGATCGCTCCCGAACACTTAACGGCCGCTCACTGCAGTGAAGGGGGGTCCGGATGGACCCCCCAACTGCACAAAGGCGATCACGTAGATCTACGTGATTCTGCCTGTCCGTGCCATTCTGCCGACGTAAATCGGCGGTGGGCGGTCGTTAAGTGGTTAATGAAGTTACAACATTTAGCAACATATTGCTACACTTATGCCGCGTACACACGATCGGACATTCCGACAACAAAACCGTCGATAATTTTTCCGACGGATGTTGGCTCAAACTTGCATACACACGGTCACACAAATGTTGCTCGGAAATTCTGAACGTCAAGAACGCGGGGATTTGCAACACTACAACGAGCCGAGAAAAATTAAGTACAATGATTCCGAGCATTGCGTCAAATTGATTCCGAGCATGCGTAGGATTTTTGTGCGTCGGAATTTGATACACACGATCGGAATTTCCAACCACAACTTTTGTTGGCGGAAAAATTGAGAACCTGCTCTCAATCATTTGTTGTTGGAAATTCCGACAGCAAATGTCCGATGGAGCCTACACAGGGTCGGAATATCCGACCAAAAGCTCACATCGAACATTTGTTGTCGGAAATTCCGATCGTGTGTACACGGCATTAGAGGCGCCTCTTTTTTCTTTTGTACTCTGTAGCTCCTGCTGGATTTTGCTTCCAATCCCCTTGTGGAGGTTTCCATTTGTGGATGGACATTTTATGGTTACACAACCTGGTTACATTGCTATAATCTTTTTATATGGACTATAAACTGAAGGACCTACGTATGAATAAATGGTTGTGGAACAAATCATTTGAGTTTCCATTATTTCTTATGGGTAAATATGCTTTGATATACAAGTGCTTTGGATTACAAGCATGTTTCTGGAACGAATTATGCTCGCAATCCAAGGTTTTACTGTATATGTTTTGCTATCCTGTTACAAGCTCCATATGATATTAACATATTAAACAGTAACAATCACTTAAACATGAAATGTTTGACATGTTTTTCTATTTTTTAATATGTGATACATGTTAGACTTTTTTTTTTTCTTTCTTACCAATAGGTCTAAAGCTAGGGTCAACTTTTCATTCAACATGGATAATCTTTTTAAGAAAAACAGCAAGTAGTAAATAGTTTTATATTAAAAACATAATTTTCAGCCCAAACATATTAAAAATGTTAATATATATGGGGAAATTAATTTTTATTACATTGTATGTTTTACTACCCTGTTCCAAGCTCCTTATCAACACAGTCATTTGCTTTTGATACGATTAAAGACCTTATCATTGTTACAGAGGATTATTTTCTGCTTAGATACCTGACAATAATCAAACCTACCCGATGCAGTTTATTGATCATGCAACTCTACAATATTTTATTCCGTTTCTGTACATATCGATTTGGCCTTCTATTTTTCTTACTGTTCATTGTATCTTATGATAAATGTCCAATTTCCTCATAATACATATTGATAATTCCATTAAACCCACATGGCTTGCATGGTGATTTACATGCATAATTTTGAAAATGCCATGGAGGCCATTAGATTAAAATTTATGATGGATGAAGTATTGTTGAAAAATATGAAGCTCATGTTTTCAAGATTGGTATATAAACAGTTAAGACCACAATATTGCATGAGCCAATATACAGTAAATCATGAACAAATTACATTTTTAACATAAAATACTTGTTTTCATCCTTTATTTGCATTCCAGTGTTGCTGATATCAGTGTGTATCATAATTTTTTATTTATTTTTTCTAAAAAAAATACTGTATTTAACTTTTTTCTTCTTTTTGTACTCTGCTAATCTTTTCCAGCATTTTTCAACCATTTCTCGTCTATGTGCACTCACAGCAGCATTGGACTGTGGACCATATCTGCTTAATGTGTATCACTGCAGTAGGGATGAGCTTCGAGTTCGAGTCAAACTCATGTTCGACTCGAACATTGCCTGTTCGCCCGTTCGCCGAACAACGAACAATTTGGGGTGTTCGCGGCAAATTCGAAAAGTCTATGGGAGAAATCTAAAGTGCTAATTATAAAGGCTTATATGCAAGTTATTGTCCTAAAAAGTGCTTGGGGACCTGGGTCCTGCCCCAGGGGACATGTATCAGTGCAAAAAAAAGTTTTAAAAACTGCCGTTTTTTTAGGAGCAGTGATTTTAATAATGCTTAAAATGAAAAAATAAAAGTGAAATATTCCTTTAAATTTCGTACCTGGGGGGTGTGTATGATATGCATGTAAAGTGGCGCATGTTTCCCGTGCTTAGAACTGTCCCTGCATAAAGTGTCATTTTTGAAGGAAAAAAAGTCATTTAAAACTCACTCGCGGCTATAATGAATTGTCGGCTTTTATCAATACATAGAAAAGTCATTGATAAAAAAAAAAAAAAAAGCGTGGGGGTTCCCCCAAATTCAATTACCAGGCCCTTTAGGTCTGGAATGGATATTAAGGGGAACCCCGACGCAAATTAAAAAAAAAATGGCGTGGGGTTCCCCCTAAATATCCATACCAGGCCCTTGAGATCTGGCATGGATTTTAAGGGGAACTCCACCCCAAATTTAAAAAAAAATGGCGTGGAGTCCCCCCAAAAATCCATACCAGACCCTTATCCGAGCACGCAACCTGGCCGGCCACAGGGGAAGAGGGGGGGACGAGAGAGAGCCCCCCCTCCCTCCTGAACCGTACCAGGCCACATGCCCTCAACATGGGGAGGATGTCCCCATGTTGATGGGGACAAGGGCCTCATCCCCACAACCCTTGCCCGGTGGTTGTGGGGGTCTGCGGGCGGGGGGCTTATCGGAATCTGGAAGACCCCTTTAACAAAGGGGACCCCCAGATCCCGGCCCCCCTATGTGAATTGGTAATGGGTACATTATACCTCTACCATTTCACGAAGAAAGTGTCCAAAAATGTAAATAAAAACACACAAACACCTTGGAAAAGTCCTTTATTAAAAAAAAAAAAAACATTCCAGCGATGAAATCCAGTGTCCCGCGGCGATCCCGATGTCCAGCGCTGTCCGTCATTGGTTGTGCCTGTGCGGACCTGATGGGGAACTTCCTCCGCTGTGTTTTAAATGTATAGACCCGCCCCTTCTAAAGTTCCCCATCAGGTCCGCTCAGCGGACCAGATGCGGAACATGAGAAGGGGCGGGTCTATACATGTATTACACAGCGAATGAAGTTCCCCATCAGGTCCGCCCCCTCGGTATGTCCGACCGTGCCTACGTCATTGGCCTGAGCAGGGAACTTCCTTCACTGTGTAATTTAAATTTACACAGTGAAGGAAGTTTCCCGCTCAGGCCAATGACGTAGGCGGGGTCCGACATACCGAGGGGGCGGACCTGATGGGGAACTTCTCTCACTTTGTAATACATGTATAGGCCCGCCCCTTCTCATGTTCAGCATCTGGTCCGCTGAGCGGACCTGATGGGGAACGAGAGAAGGGGCGGGTCTATTCATGTATTACACAGCGAACAAAGTTCCCCATCAGGTCCGCCCCCTCGGTATGTTGGACCCCGCCTACGTCATTGGCCTGAGCGGGAAACTTCCTTCACTGTGTAAATTTAAATTACACAGTGAAGGAAGTTCCCCGCTCAGGCCAATGACGTAGGCGGGGTCGGACATACCGAGGGGGCGGACCTGATGGGGAACTTCATTCGCTGTGTAATACATGTATAGACCCGCCCCTTCTCATGTTCCGCATCTGGTCCGCTGAGCGGACCTGATAGGGAACTTTAGAAGGGGCGGGTCTATACATTTAAAACACAGCGAGGAAGTTCCCCATCAGGTCCGCACAGGCACAACCAATGACGGACAGCGCTGGACATCGGAATTGCCGCGGGACACTGGATTTCATCGCTGGAATGTTTTTTTTTTATTATTATTTTTTTTTTTTTAATAAAGGACTTTTTCAAGGTGTGTGTGTTTTTATTTACATTTTTTGACACTTTCTTCGTGAAATGGTAGGGGTACAATGTAACCCTTACCAATTCACATAGGGGGGGGGCGGGATCTGCGGGTCCTCTTTGTTAAAGGGGTCTTCCAGATTCCGATAAGCCCCCCGCCCGCAGAGCCCCACAACCACCGGGCAAGGGTTGTGGGGATGAGGCCCTTGTCCCCATCAACATGGGGACATCCTCCCCATGTTGAGGGCATGTGGCCTGGTACGGTTCAGGAGGGAGGGGGGGCGCTCTCTCGTCCCCCCCTCTTCCCCTGCGGCCGGCCAGGTTGCGTGCTCGGATAAGGGTCTGGTATGGATTTTTGGGGGGACTCCACGCCATTTTTTTTTTATTTGGGGTGGAGTTCCCCTTAAAATCCATGCCAGATCTCAAGGGCCTGGTATGGATATTTAGGGGGAACCCCACACCATTTTTTTATTTTATTTGCGGCGGGGTTCCCCTTAATATCCATTCCAGACCTAAAGGGCCTGGTAATTGAATTTGGGGGAACCCCCACGCTTTTTTTTTTTTTTATCAATGACTTTTCTATGTATTGATAAAAGCCGACAATTCATTAATAGCCGCGAGTGAGTTTTAAATGACTTTTTTTCCTTCAAAAATGACACTTTGTGCAGGGACAGTTCTAAGCACGGGAAACATGCGCCACTTTACATGCATATCATACACACCCCCCAGGTACGAAATTTAAAGGAATATTTCACTTTTATTTTTTCATTTTAAGCATTATTAAAATCACTGCTCCCGTAAAAACATCAATTTTTTAAACCTTTTTTTGCATTGATACATGTCCCCTGGGGCAGGACCCGGGTCCCCAAACACTTTTTAGGACAATAAATTGCGTATTAGCCTTTATAATTAGCACTTTAGATTTCGAACGTTCGAGTCTATTGTATTTAATAGGGTTCTAAAGTTCACGCGAACATTCTGTCTGTTCGCAGGTTCTGGTGCGAACCGAACAGGGGGGTGTTCGGCTCATCCCTGCACTGCAGCCTCTGGTAGTGTCCATCAGGAATGCATGTGATAGAATGACAACGCAGGAGCACAATTGGGGGACCGTTATCACCCTATGAGTGCTCCCGCAGTGGAGTTTGGTGCTTCCTATAGAGCAATCCACATTTGGAATGCTTTTTAGAAGGCATTTGACAGGCAATGAGGAAAGGCTTTAGCACCTATTCAACACTTGATTAACCCTATAATGCTGCATTACCGCTCTGCAATAATGTACAATGAACACAGTTCCGGTGCTGCCCCATTGAACTCCATAGGTGAGTTTGACAAGTGATGCCGCTTGTCAAACTCAGCACCCCGAGTTAAGAATGCAATGGACACAAGGCAAAGCATTTTTACTGCCCCCCCCCAAATACCCCTCTGAATGAGACCTAACAGAAAGTGTAGTAACAAGGACCTTTGTGGCAGGGTCACTTGTTTTTCTTCTACTTAAGATAAAGAAGTAGATTTAAAAAAATTTAAACCAACTGTTGAATTTGATTTCAGTAATCTATCTATTTTAACCCCTTCCCGCTGCTGCCTTCTGGCCCTTTAAGAGGTTCTAAATGCCCAAAGACATTTACAATAATACACAGGCTTTGGTGATTGAGCAGGAGGAGGGGAGAGGTGGGCATAGAAGCTGCATTTACTAGACTTTAAAGGGATTGTAAAGCTTCGATTTTTTTCACCTTAATGCATCCTATGCATTAAGGTGAAAAAACACCTTGCTGTCTCCGGCTCCCCCGAGCCCCCGTTTTACTTAACTGAGCCCCGAATCTCCGTGAGCGCATTCCCGCGTTGTTTTCCCCCAGTTCCTTTGGGCTCTTCATTGGATGATTGATATGATTGATAGCAGCGCAGCCATTGGCTTCCGCTGCTGTCAATCAAATCAATTACGCGGCGCGCCAAGGGGCGGGGCCAAGTGATGCACTCAGCGGCCATGGCCGCCGACTGTATTGCACGGGAGCGCGCCCGCAAGCTAACCCCCTAGGGAGAGAGCTTCCCAGAGGGGGGTTAGCTCTTGCGGGGAGGAGCCGAGACAGCCGCCGAGGGACCCCGGAAGACAAGGATCGGGGCCACTCTGTGCTAAACGAACTGCACAGTGGAGGTAAGTATAACATGTTTGTTTTTTTGTTTTTTTTAAACTGAACCCATACAACCCCTTTAACCCCTTCATGCCTAAGCTTTTTTCTGACACTTGTTGCTTACAAGTTAAAATAATTTTTTTTGTTGCTAGAACCCCCAAATATTATATATATTTTTTTTTAGCAAAGACCCTAGAAAATAAACTGGGGATTGTTGCAATATTTTATGTCACACTGTATTTGGGCAGCGGTCTTTCAAATGCAATTTTTCGAAGAAATACACTTTCATATAAAAAAAATAAAAATAGAACAGTAAAGTTAGCCCAATTTTAGGTATAATGTAAAAGATAATGTTGATCCAAGTAATTAGGCAGTGACAGGTACTCTTTATAGAGGGATCTGGGGTCTATAAGACCCCAAATCCCTCCTTTGTACTTAAAGCAGAGTTCCACACATATAAAAGTCAACAGCTACAAAAAGTGTAGCTGCTGACTTTTATTAATCAGACACTCACCTGTCCCACGGTCCAGAGATGCAGGCATGCAAAGCCCCACTCCTCTCCCCCTCCTGTCTGCCTCGCCGGCATTGTCACTGTGGGCACCCAGCTGTGACTTTACGGCCGGGCACGCACTGCACATGCACGAGCCACGCTGCACACCGTGACTGGTCAGGCAATCACCTAGGACCTGTGACGTGTCCCAGAGGATTGCCGAGAGGGAGGGGGGAGAAGTGAACTTCCTTTCGGCGCCGCGGTCCCCCGCGAAAAAGTGGAAGCTGGATACCTCTAAAAAGAGGGTATCCACCCCCCCCCAAAAAAAATGACATACCAAATGTGGCATGTCAGGGTCACCTACACTTAAAGCGGAAGTTCCATTTTTTGGGTGGAACTCTGCTTTAAAAGCATTCAAAACGCCAAGTTTGGCTGCTTTGAATACTGTAATTTTTATTTATTTTTATTTGGCGCCTTTAAATCTTAAGTAAACCAGAAATTATGTCATGACATCGCTTCCAGGTTACTAGATCGGACACCCGATCAAAGCCGATTGCGGCATTGTTTGAGTCTCCGGCCAGCCGGCAGACATGCCGGCTGGTTGCTCGGGCCTCCTGGTGGGAAGGCGATGGGAGGGGAGCTCCCACTGCTTGTGATAACAATCGATCGGCTGCTAAGCCGCATAAATTGTTATCATAAGAAAGCCAGCCGTCGGCTCTAAAGAATGGTACTGGGGTGATGCCTGCAGCTGCAGGCATCACCTCGGTACAACCCCTTAAAGCTGAAGCCGAAGCTGAAGGCCGCATATTTGTGTTACGTCAGCGTGAAGGGGTTAAACATCAGCATTTGGCTCCTGAAAATACATCGATAGGCATCTTTCGGGAGTGCTATAAAACTGTCAGATGTAAATAATAGAGATAAGTCCAGGAGATGTCTTGCAGCTCCTTGGACTTAACTCCTAGTGTGCCTTCACTTTTTACAAAGGAGCTGAACTCAGCTTTAAGGTATCTTTTAACTGTACATCCAGTATGTTCCATAAAAAGTAATCAAAGGGTGGAGGCAAACCACTAAAGTCAGTGCTAGCATGAAAATCTGTACTTTGTTACCCTGCAGAAACAGGCAGCTATAGCTTTTTATTTATTGTAAATGCAAATTAGAAATCTTTTTTTAAGCCATGAAATGTGTCTACATCCCACACATCTGGCCTGTTACCCTCGTACACCTCTACAATTAGTGATATCCATGGTGCTTTTTTCCTAAAAAAAAAACTTGCAAGGTTGATTTTATTTGTTGAACAGAACATGCTTTTACGTGGAAGAATAGTAAAGTTATTAACTTATAATCTTTACAACCTTGAGTGCTTGACCTTCTCTCTCCTACACAATTTCTTCTATAACATTTCATGTAATTAGGTAAGAAACAGGCAGACTTAGTTAATAAAGAGTCCGTATTGCAAAGTGCTAACCCTTAAAAATCTATTTGTACTGGTCGGCTTTCCACAGAGTAATTGCCGATTGGTTGATTTGGACCATTTAGAAATGTCAACATTGGGACCTACAATAAAAAGTGGGTGTAAGTAGGTTGTTTTTTACAAGCTGAAAAAGGAAAACATGCCAAGAATCACTTTTGAGACACAAAAGAACTGTTAAATGTCTAATATACCAGTACAAACTCATTATCTTCCGGCACGATAGTTTTAAGCAGAGCACCACACTCTGTAATCTATTACCTTATGTTGTATCCAACAATGGTTACATGCTACTAGATCCAGTGTTATTTTTCCTACTAAAAAGCATATTTGATGGTCAACATACTCTACTATTGTCCTATGAAAATGGGGGAAATGGGGGAAGGGGAAACTTGGGACTTTAAATGAAGCAGTGACCAGGTAAGGTCGGTTGCCTCCATCCCTATCTAATTTAAAGAAGAACGACTAAAGGTTGGGACTTTAAATGAAGCAGGCAGGTGTAGGTAATTAAATTTATTGAAAATCAATGAAACGTTGCATGAAGGTAATCATGAGAACAAGGAAACCAATAATTCAATGGATATACATACAGCAATAACAATTGGCCACACACTGATAAAATTTCACAAATCACATGGCACAGGTGATCTTACGGTAAAACATGTAGTGGGCAAAAAACATGGCATATAGTAGCTCTATTATTGTCCTAGACAGTTCGTTACAATAACATAGTTAGGTGTAAGTACTTGATCTAAAGTCTTTTTATCTCCTCCCCATTGTAGAGCATTATAGAAATTGCTTAAACTGTAATTGTGTGGCACTGTAGCTACATTTACACAAGCTGCCTGCATGGCTTTTATCTTTGCTGCTTTGGCATTAGTGGATGTTACACTTGTAATCATTATTTTCCAATTACTTTGATTTATCAACAAAAAGTACTTGCTTTCCTGAAAGACACAGCATGGAACTATTTTTATGAAAAAAATAAAAGGTTGTTTCAAAAAAGGAGAACATAGACGAATGATGGCAGAAAAAAGACCCAGTGGTCCATCGGGTCTGCCCCATAATTTTCAGTGTCATTTCTTCAGTGTTGTCACATGAAAAGATATAATAAAATATTTACAAAAATGTACTCACTTTTGTGAGATACTGTATAGACAGTGGAGGAAATAATTATTTGATCGCCTGCAGATTTTGTAAGTTTGCCCACTTACAAAGAAATAAAGGGTCTATAATTTTTATCATAGGTGTATTTTAAATGATAGAGACAGAATATCAACCAAAAATCCAGAAAAAAAACCTGATACAAATGCTATAAATTGAGTTGCAGTTCAGTGAGTAAAATCCGTTTTTGATTCGCAAGCAAAACATGACTTAGTAGTTGGTGTAGAAACCCTTGTTCGCAAGCACAGAGGTAAGACTTTTCTTGTAGTTAGTGAGCAAGTTTGCACACATCTAAGGAGGGATTTTGGTCCACTCTTCTTTACAGATCTTCTCAAAATCCTTAAGGTTTCTTGGCTGTCGCTTGGCAACTCGAAGTTTCAGCTCCCTGTAAACATTTTCTATAGCAGGGTTTCTCAACTCCAGTCCTCAAGGCGCCCCAACAGGTCATGTTTTCAGGATTTCCCTCAGATTAAACAGCTGTGATAATTACTACGGCAGTGAAACTGATCAAATCACCTGTGCAAAATAATGGGAAGCCTGAAAACATGACCTGTTAGGGCGCCTTGAGGACTGGAGTTGAGAAACCCTGTTCTATAGGATTAAGGTCTGGAGACTGGCTAGGACACTTCATGATCTTAATGTACTTCTTCTTGAGCCACTTCTTTGTTGACTTGGCGGTATGTTTTGGGTCATGGTCATGCTGGAAGACCCATCTATGACTCATCTTCAGTGTTCTGGCTAAGGGAAGTAGGTTCTCTTCCAAGGTTTTACAATACATGGCCCAATCCATTGGCCCCCGTAATGCAGCAAAGTTGGTCTGTATCTTTAGCAGAAAAACAGCCCTAAAGCATTGTGTTTCCACCTCCATGCTTAACTATATGGATGGTGTTCTTAGGGTCAAAGTCTGAATTTTTCTACCTCTAAGTATGGTGAGTCCCCCTCCTCAAGGAGGCATATCACTATGGCCCCTTCTTCATGTAGGCAGGGGTTCATTTTGAGTTCCCCTCAAATTTTTGGGCACTTCCCTGTTTTGTCATATCATCTGGGATGGCACCACGCTCTGCCTATTTCAGGCATGGAATGGGTCACTCCGGGGTCTTTTTGAGAATGTCAGCAATGCGAGGAGGTGAAGATTTTTTTCTCACTTCAGGGTGGCGTCCCCTTCGTCTTACGGGAAGCCAGGAAGGACCAGTGGAGGCCTCTGGCTTATTGGGGCATAAGCCTCTTCCCCTGAATCGTGAGTAGCCTCACAACACCCCTCCTATGTGTGAATGTGTCACAGTGAGAATTTACCAGGAATCAGCAAGTTGAATGAAAAAAACTGAACCGACTCCCCCATCCACATATTCAAAATGGATGGGGGAATGCTCCCCACAGTATCTTTGTATTCTGACAGTGGGGAGACTTCCCTGCCATCAGAATACACAAATCAGCGCTGCAGGCTATAGCCTTCATTGCTAATGGAGTGGCTGGCTAACATCTGACAAGCTGGTTGAATGGTTGAAATTTGTCCTGTCCCTGCTGAACCAGCTGAACTTTGATCTATGTATGGCCAGATTTAGTACGACCATACATATATTTCTTTGCTTGATTCCCCCAGCAACACAGACAGCTTTTCATGCAGGAATCCGGGCCATTGTCTTCTCCCGGCAGGGGGGGGGGGGGGGGGGGCGTACGGGGTAAGCCGCAAGAGAATCCGGCAGGATTCAGACTTGGTACATTCAGCCTGCCCATTAACGGCTTGAATCTCAGCTGAACCAGCCAAGATTCGAACTTGGCTGGCCTTAAGCCTAGTACACAGCATTCGTTTTTTTTCATTCAACCCAATGGGTTGGAGCTGCTGTACATACAAGCTGATGTTTGTACAGAGACATTCTCGCTGAGCTGTTATGCTGATGAGTCTCGACACACAAATCTATCTCTCTACTCCTCACCTAACACCTTCAGTCTCCTCTCGCATTACTAACTTACTAATTGACATATCAACATGGATGTCACACCACTTCCTCAAACTCAATCTATCTAAAACTGAGTTCATAATTTTTCCTCCAGCCCGTGACCCCCCCCCGACTTCTCCATCATGATCAATAATACAACCATCAGTCCCTTCCGTCATGCCAAGGTACTAGGTGTAATCCCAGACTCTGACCTGTCCTTTTATCTCCAAATCCAATCACTATCCAAATCGTCCAGACTTCACCTCCGAAACATCTCCAAAATACATCCCTTTTCTAACCGTTGACAACACTAAGCAACCTATTCACTCCCTTGTTATCTCTCGCCTCCTTGGCCTACCTCTCCGCAAGCTATCCTCTCTTTAGTCTATCACGAATGGCGCTCCCAGACTCATCCACCTTACCAACCATTCAGTGTCCACAACTCCTCTCTGCCAATCCATCCACTTGCTTCCCATTGCCCAACGAATAAAATTCAAAACACTAACAATAACGTACAAAGCCATTCACAATTTTGCCCTGAGCTACATCACCGATCTTATCTCTAAATATCACCCAAACCATCCTCTCCGCTCCTCCCAAGACCTACTGAGCTCTAGCTCCCTTGTCTCCTCCTCCCATGCTCATCTCCAGGACTTCTCCAGATTCTCTCCCATCCTCTGAAACTCACTACCCCATCTGTCCGATTATCTCCTACTCTGTCCACTTTTAGGCGATCCCTGAAAACGAATTTCTTCAAGGAGGCCTATCCTGCCTTCAGCTAACAATCAAATCTTCTACTCCCCTCATCAGTTCATCCCTCACAGTCCCTTCCTTTTGTTTCACCAGCCCCTCCCTCTTAGATTGTAAACTTGCAGGAGCAAGGCTCCTCTAACCCTCTTGTTTTGAATTGTAATGATGGTGTATTGTTTCCCTTTACATTGTAAAGCACTGCGCAAACTGTTGGCGCTAAATAAATCTTGTACTATAATAATAATAATAATAATATTCTCTAATTAGCTTCAAAATGGACTGTGCTTTCTCTATTGCTTATGTGTGTCTACAAGACTTGGAACAATGAAGACATAAAAGCATTCTGATTTTATCCTTTGTGTAGGACTAAATCTTGTATTTTTTGTTTACATAACAGAGCTGGAATGAACAAATCTTGTAGGCTACACACCACCCTCACACCTCAAGGTCCTAGCGCAACAATGCAATGTTATCTCCTGGCTTTTGTCTGCCTTATTGCTATACAATCCCTTTATGCCAATAACATCAGCTACATAATGGCTGCATTCAAAGCAAGACTTGCATCTTATTCATTGGAGACTTTTAGCAACTTTTATTTCTATAGAAAACCAATTGCATGGGAATAATAACTAAAAGGAGAATTTGCAACAACAATATTTCCTAAGCCATTATTCTGGCATAAAGTAAATCGGGGAAAGATAGCATCAAACTTCACATTTGAAGTAATATTTTTATTTATTTCAACCTACTTGTTGTGGAGATGAAAAATGGCCACACTATAAATACTGTACAAATATATATATTGTGAGGGGGTTAGCTCGGCAGCGGGTATGTGTGACCCCCGGGATGGGCTCCCCACCCAAAAACAGGCCCAGCAGACGGAGGTTGTGGTTTTCAAAATCAAAAAGGTGCGGTTTATTTTCTATTTACAGTGACAAAAACACAGCAAGGCAAAAAAAACATAAACAAAATAAATCCTGGTCAACTTGACCTCTGACTAAACTTACAGGTTTCCTAACTAACGACTGGGATCAGCCTAGTGCTGTCCTAGTCCCTGGTTTTAAATGTCCAAGCAAAATATAGCCACACAGGCTTTCTCTCACCGCACAGGGGTTCACTCTCCCTAGACAGTCCACACAGGTCTGCTTCCAGGCATGAGCTGAGATCTAATGAATCTGGGAGTTTTTATAGAGGCCTTAAACGAGCTGACAAGCTTCAGCTGGACTCATCAACTCCCTGTCTGCACGACGCCCAGCCCTCTCCCTAGAGGTATGAGTCATCAATGAGCCCACTAGTCTCAGCTGGGCTTCATTAACTCTCTACCTAGTTGTATAAATCGGCGTAAAGCCTGAATCTGGGCGAAATATATCTACCCCCCTGGATGCAACCAGGTGACTTTACCTTCCTGCTGTCACATACCCCCCCCTCTTGTTTTAACCTCGGGGTTGGAACACCAGCAATCAGGCATTCATGTACTCGAGACAAAGCATCCACATTCCCCATTTGAACGCCAGGGCGATGCTTTACTGTGAAGTTGAATTCCTGGAGGGCCAGGAACCACCTATTCACTCTTCTATTTGTTTCCTTGTTTTGAGCCATCCACTTTAACGGAGCGTGATCCGTAACCATGTCAAAGTGCCTACCTAGCAGGTAGTACCGAAGGGAATCTAGAGCCCACTTCACCGCTAAACACTCCTTTTCAACGGTGGCGTAATTTACCTCATGGGACTTCAACTTCCTGCTGAGGTAAATGACTGGGTGCTCTTCCCCGTTCCAGACCTGGGACAATACTGCTCCTAACCCCACATCTGACGCATCACTTTGTACGACAAAGTCTCTAGAGAAGTCGGGTGAGTACAACACTGGCTGGCTACATAAGGCTTGTTTCAAGAACTGGAATGCTGCCTCAGCCTCGGGGGTCCATTTAATCATGACCGACCCTTTCCCCTTCGTCAGGTTGGTTAGGGGCACAGCCTTAGAAGCAAAGTGGGGAATGAATCGCCGATAATACCCAGCGATTCCCAGAAAGGCTCGTACCTGCTTCTTGCTGTTGGGACGTGGCCAACTCTGGATGGCCTCGACTTTGTTGAGTTGGGGTTTTATTACTCCCCTCCCAATGGTGTACCCAAGATATTTGGCCTCCTCCTGCCCAATGGTACACTTCTTGGGGTTAGCCGTAAACCCTGCTTCCCGAACAGAGTCCAGGACTGCTTGCACTTTTGGCAGATGTGAGGCCCAATCTGTGCTATGGACAATTATGTCATCCAGGTAAGCCGCAGCATACTTCCGATGGGGCCTCAGCATCTGGTCCATTTTCCGCTGGAATGTGGCCGGCGCATTCTGTAACCCGAACGGCATTCTTTTATATTGGAACGCCCCGTCTGGGGTTACAAATGCGGTTTTCTCTTTGGCCGACTTGGCCAGGGGGATTTGCCAATACCCTTTTGTGAGGTCAAGAGTCGTCATGTATCGGGCTGTTCCCAGCCGGTCGATCAACTCATCTATACGTGGCATGGGGTAGGTGTCAAATTTTGTAACTTTGTTCAACTGACGAAAATCGTTACAAAATCGCCAGCTCCCATCCGGTTTAGGCACCAACACAATGGGACTAGACCAATCACTTTGGGACTCCTCTATCACCCCTAAGTTCAGCATTTTCTGTACTTCCTCCCGTATTGCCTCCCGTCGGGCCTCTGGGATCCGATAGGGTTTTAACTTCACCCTTTCACCGGGCGGGGTAATAATGTCATGCTCTACCCCAGATGTTTGTCCCGGCAGCTCAGAGAATGCCTCCTTGTTGCGAAGCACAAACTCCTTAACCTCCTGTTGTTGGGGTTGTGACAAGGTGGCTGCGATTCCAACCTCAGGAATCACGCAACCAGTTTGAGCTGGTGACCAAGTGTCTGCGACTAGGGACTCTCTATCCCTCCAGGCTTTCAACAGATTAACGTGATAGATCTGTTCGGGCTTTCGCCTTCCTGGTTGTCTGACCTTGTAATTCACTTCGCTCACTTTTTCCATTATCTCGTAGGGGCCTTGCCATTTGGCAAGGAATTTACTTTCAACCGTAGGGACAAGTACCAATATCCTATCCCCCGGGGAAAAGGTACGGGTCTTGGCTCCACGGTTGTACACTCTCTGCTGTGCCAACTGCGCTTGGGCCAAATGTTCCTTCACGATGGGCATTACCTGTGCAATTCGATCTTGCATCAGGGCGACATGCTCAATCACACTCCTGTGGGGAGAACTCTCACTTTCCCAAGTTTCCTTGGCAATATCCAACAGCCCTCTTGGGTGTCTCCCATACAGTAACTCAAAGGGGGAGAATCCCGTAGAGGATTGGGGCACCTCCCTAATAGCAAACATCAAATAAGGAAGTAAACAGTCCCAATCCCTTCCATCTCTATCCACCACTTTCTTCAACATTTGTTTTAGGGTTTTGTTGAATCTTTCAACCAGCCCATCGGTTTGGGGGTGATACACAGATGTACGCAATTGCGTCACTTTGAACAATTTACACAGCTCTTTCATAACCCGGGACATAAAGGGTGTACCTTGGTCCGTAAGCAGTTCTTTACAAATACCCACCCGGCTAAAAACAAGAGATAGCTCTTTGGCTATGGTTTTGGCCGAGGTATTTCTGAGAGGGATCGCTTCTGGATAACGGGTGGCATAGTCCATTATAACCAATATGTACTGGTGCCCCCTAGCGGACTTGATTATAGGACCTACCAAATCCATTGCGATTCTCTCAAACGGGACCTCAATGATGGGTAGAGGGACCAGCGGGCTACGGAAATGTGGCATCGGGGCCGACCTCTGACACACAGGGCAGGAGGAACAATAATTTTCTATGTCCTTCATCACCCCAGGCCAATAGAATCTCTGTAATACCCTCTCTCGGGTTTTCTCTGTCCCCAGATGACCTCCAAGAATGTGCCCATGGGCCAACTCCAACACCAACTTCCTGTAAGGTTTGGGCACCACAAGCTGCTCAACGGTTTCTTCTGCCCTTTTTGCCACCCGATACAGTAGGTCCTTCTCTACGCTGAAGTATGGGTAAGTGCCGGTATTATCTGGGTTCACTAACTCGCCATCTATTTTCACTACGTTTTCCCGTGCCTTTATTAGGGCGGGGTCTTTCAACTGTTCTGTGGCAAAGTTTTCCCTGTGAACCTCAAGATCAGAAAACTCCACAGACGGTAGGTTTTCGTCTGAGGAGGTGGGCTCCTCTCCAGTTTCTTGAGTCTCCCCTGCCAATACTGACAAGGGAAATTCCGGAGAGTCCTCACCACTCTCAGGGGAGTTCTGGCTATTACATTCCTGGTACATAGGGGCACCAGTGGGGGGCTCAGGATCATCCCACAGTTCCCAGAACTTCGGAAAATCCCTTCCCACAATGGCGTCATGCGGTAACTGAGATACTAAGCCCACTGGATGAGAGAGGGTACCTTTGGGGGTCTCGAAACACACTGTAGTCACTGGATACTCTCGGGTGTCCCCATGCACACAAATAACGGCTACCTTGCTATTCCCAGAGACCTCTGTTTTAACTAACTCAGCCTTTATCAGGGTCACAAGGCTACCTGAATCCAGCAATACCACAACATTTCTACCATTAATACACATTTTGCATAAATGTTTCTCAGTTCCCCGAATGGCAGTGCATGCGACTGTCGCACACAGCGACTGACGTCTGCCCGTCAGAAAGTCACACTGCATGGGTTCCTCCAAAACCGGGCAATTTGCTGCAATATGTCCCGCTTGCCGGCAGCGGTAGCAAACGATCCTTCTTGCCGCCTCTTGAGCCGCTGATTTCCCAGGCTGTTCTCGCCAAACTTGGGGTAGAGCTCCCACCCTCTCACTCTCTCCACCCTTACCCCTTGGAATCATCTTATCCGCCCCTGGGGATGGTCTGGTCTTAGGGTGGAAAGTCCGAGAGTCTCTGGAAGAGGCCGTCAGGTTCTCTGCAGCCAAGTATCTCTCTACACGATCCACAAGTTTACCGGCCGTTTCTGGGTCTCCATGGCTTACCCACTTTTGAATGGCGGTAGGAAGAGCTCTCAAGAAACGATCCATCACAACACGTTCCACAATCTTTGGTGCGGACAAAGTCTCTGGCTGTAGCCACTTTCTGCTCAGGTGAATGAGATCATACATTTGAGACCTGGGGGGTTTTCCAAGCTGGAAAGTCCAGTTATGCACACGCTGAGCCCGGACAGCCAGGGTGACACCCAGCCTTGCCAATATTTCAGCTTTTAGCATCACATAGTCTTTTGCTTGGTTAGGCTCTAGGTCATAGTAAGCTTTCTGCGATTCACCAGTTAACAGAGGAGCCACCAGTCCAGCCCACTGCTCCTCAGGCCACTTTTCTCTTTCAGCGGTCCTTTCAAATGTGGTCAAAAATACCTCTGGATCATCCTCTCCAGTCATTTTTGTCAATAAACGACTCACCCCAAAGGACGCGGTATTAGTGGGACGGCTTTCCTCACTGGTCTGCGGACGTTGCTGCATTACTGCTTCCATCTGTTGTTGTAGTCTCTGCTCTTGCTTCTGCAACAGGTCTATGAAGCGGGCCTCAGATTGCTGTTGGGCTTGTTGCTGAGCCTCCAGACTCTGTTGTAAAGTTGCAAGGCTCTGTTGATGAGCTTGCTGCTGGGCTGCAAGGCTCCTTTGCAAACCTGCATTTGTCTGCTGTTGATTGGCATTTGCTAGAGCCAGCTGTTTCAGTATCTCCTCCATGCTGGCTTAAAAAAAAACTGCCACTGGTTCTCCACCAACTGTGAGGGGGTTAGCTCGGCAGCGGGTATGTGTGACCCCCGGGATGGGCTCCCCACCCAAAAACAGGCCCAGCAGACGGAGGTTGTGGTTTTCAAAATCAAAAAGGTGCGGTTTATTTTCTATTTACAGTGACAAAAACACAGCAAGGCAAAAAAAACATAAACAAAATAAATCCTGGTCAACTTGACCTCTGACTAAACTTACAGGTTTCCTAACTAACGACTGGGATCAGCCTAGTGCTGTCCTAGTCCCTGGTTTTAAATGTCCAAGCAAAATATAGCCACACAGGCTTTCTCTCACCGCACAGGGGTTCACTCTCCCTAGACAGTCCACACAGGTCTGCTTCCAGGCATGAGCTGAGATCTAATGAATCTGGGAGTTTTTATAGAGGCCTTAAACGAGCTGACAAGCTTCAGCTGGACTCATCAACTCCCTGTCTGCACGACGCCCAGCCCTCTCCCTAGAGGTATGAGTCATCAATGAGCCCACTAGTCTCAGCTGGGCTTCATTAACTCTCTACCTAGTTGTATAAATCGGCGTAAAGCCTGAATCTGGGCGAAATATATCTACCCCCCTGGATGCAACCAGGTGACTTTACCTTCCTGCTGTCACAATATATAAAAAAAACATCCCCCCCAATTACAAACAAATTTAGGGATGGAAGTACTCGCTTTGGGGTATTTGATGTAATACTATGTTCTTGTTATTTGGTCCTCATTATGCTAATTTGAACATCTCCTTTTGGCCCTTTTTCTATTAATTATAGTTTTCTTATAGTCCCACTTGGTTCTCCCGGGGCGTCCGTGAGTGTTTTTGGTAGTCTGGGTGTGACACACAATGCGAGCGCCCCCTTCCCCGCCTTTATTGTGGGGGAGGCGCGTGTGCGCACTGCGTGTCGACGTCACACCTCTTCTCGCCGGACGGGCACTGTCACTTTTTCTGGCGCCACTATGCAGGCAAAAATCCAGCTAGAAGCGATGTGGGAAGTGGTTTGGCGCCAAATCACCAGGTGGCTCTTCCACAATGGTAATGGTGCCTCCCTCCTCCATCTGCTCGCGTGTTTGACGTTGATAGGTTTCCTGCTGTGGCCCCTATATGGGTGCCATCCCTGGACGGCTCTGGCATTTGGCTTCCTTTCACTCCTTAGTACACTTTCACAATATTGGTTCTCTAGCCCATCTGGCAGGTATTACCTTCACTTTCTCACATTTCTCGATTTTTTTTTCTCTCTACTCAGTTACCCTCTGACTCCCTTTTTTGGGGGGGCTCACCTATTTCACTATGTACTTTTCTTAATTTCTGGGTGTTGGTTCACTTTTATATTTCCGTTTTTCAGGCACTGGTTTCCTTAGTCCCATCTAGGGATCTTATGCACTCTGCTTTAACATACATCACTCCTTTTTCCCGCATTGCCATATTATCAGCACATGGCTGCCCTGTGAGTATCATATGGGATACTATACCCTCTTTGGCACTTACAACATCTATGATTATTTTAGTCTAATCAGTAACTTTTAATATTTATTGCAGTGATAGACTGACACGCTTGCTCCTGATGAGTGACATAAAGTCACGAAACGCGCTGAGCCAACAGATGTCGTGCTTTAACCATGTGTTTCCATACCTTATCTACTCACAGTGGATTTTCCTATGTATTTTGAATACATTCTTTTTCAACATGGATCTATATATGTTGGGTCCCAATATCTATCATGTGTTATCTTTGTTAATAGAACCATTATGAACTGTGTATTTTATGGCCAAATAGAGCTTTTTATCTAGGTTAATTTATGTAATAGCAGACTGCCTGTGTTTCCTTCACTCATACAGCACATCTCTATCCCACCCATCTCTGTAGATATGAAGTAAAATAGCTGTAAATCTGTAAGGTATGGGTAGGGCTTGGCTCCCCTCCCCCCACATCACCCCCCGATTGTGCGGTCGTGGCCGTGACCACAGTATATCCTTCGGCCGCTCTCTGACATCCTCTCCTCATGGTGAAGTACCCAATAGTTCCAATGGCAGGGGTTTCGTGGAAAAAAAGAGAAGAGCAGGCTTCTCATAGCGTAAAAATGTAATATGTTGTTTATTAAATCTCTGTAGAAGGTTGGCATACAGACAAACCCAAAAATATGTAAAATATCAGAAATGCAGACATCTGCACTGTGTAGTGGAAGCAGGAACTCACTCGGTGTCAGTTCCACCTACACTAAGAGTGCATTCCAGCTTGACGTGTTCTGTCACCAGGTGACGTCTTTAGAAGCTCTGAAGAAGTCACGTGGTGACAAAACGCATCAAGCTGGAATGCTGGGTACGTAACTCCTAGTGTAGGTGGAATGGACACTGACACCGAGTGGGTCCCTGCTTCCACTACACAGTGTGGGTGCCTGTATTTCTAAAATTTTACATATTTTGAGTTTTTTTTTTGAATGCCAACCTACTACGGAGGTTTAATAAACAACATATTACATTTTTAAGCCATGGGGAGCATGCGCTTCTCTTTTTTTTCTCCACTAAATCCTGCCATTGGAACTATCGGGTACTTCACCGTGAGGAGAGGATATTGGAGAGCGGTCAGAGGATATACCTTGGTCAAGGGGACCACATAAGCAATATCTGATTCCTTTTGTTATACGACAAAAGGGTCAACTCTATCCGGTGAGTGAGGTTCTTCACTCCACATGTGGTGATTTGGGTTCACATAACGTGATAGCCATTTGCTGCAGACACAACACGGCACTAGTCTGCATGCTGAAGGAACTTCACAGATTGGATGTTATCCAAACTTCACTGGGTCTGAGGACTTATATTACTAATATTTGGACTTTAATTTGTATATATTGTGAGGGGGTTAGCTTGGCAGCGGGTGTGTGTGACACCCTGGATGAGTTCACTACTCAAAATTAGGCACAGCAAACAGCATTGCAGGTGAATAAAGGTGCGATTTATTTACACTTTATACAATGGAAAAATAACAGCAAAACAAAAAGAAACATGAAAATAAATCCTTGTCAACTTGACCACTTACTACACACGTAGGTCCCCTATCTATCAACTAGCCTTGTGCTGCCCCCCAGCACCTATCTCCCTGTTTTAGAGGTTTGCCACACAGGCGTTGTCTCACCGCACAGGACAGGTAGCACACTCCCCAGTCTACACAAACACAGAACTGGTTCCAGGATGGAGCACCTCCCTATGCATGCTGGGAGTTTTTGTAGAGGTCTTAATGAGCCAACTTTCTTCAGCTGGGCTCATAAACTCTACCCCTGCAGGACTCTCAGCACTTCCCCCTAGTGGTATAAATCGGAATAGAGCCTGAATCTGGGACACACATATTTGCCATCCTGGATGCAACCAGGCGATTTTACCTGCCTGCTGTCACAATAAAATGTTCATTATTATTTTCTTTATATGTATATCACAATATAAACTGTGTACATAGACAAGCGCTATTTACACACATTTGTAATTATTGCATTACCTAATTTGGTTGGGGACAGCAGCTGCATTTGTTTACAGAGGGGGCACAAGTGTAATTTTACATAGATAATTGCAATAACCTGTGTTCCTCAACCAACAATCTGAGAGAGTAAACTCAGGATCACAGGTGATTAAGTCTATTATTTTTTTACAATATGTGTTTACACATGGACAGAGCCCCCCTCTGCCCTCGGGCCCCATAGCATCCCCATGGGCTGCTATGGCAGTGTCAGGAAAGGCGTTCCAGCAATCTATCTAGCAACATGAGTGTCAGAAAAATGCCCGTGCGCGGAAGAGCCGGTCGGCGCACGCGCATGTGCAATAGCATGAACAGCGTGCACGGGAGCGGGGCACATGCGCGCTGTGACAGCACTTGGCGCCAAATAGGCTATTTAAAGGGATCAGACACCTTGCTGCCTTGCTGTCCGGTCTACAGCATTCCTGAGACCCCTGCTACCTGTGATCCTGATTGCTGACCTGTTACCTGATCCGGCTCTCCCTTGACTACTCCTGCTTGCTGCCTGTCTCTGATCCCGGCTTGTCCTGACTTTGCTTCTTCTTCTCCTCCAAACCTGATTACTGCCCGCCTGATAAACTGACCCGGCCTGAACTTTGACCATTCTCTGGATTCTGCTTCTGTACCTGATCTGCCCGCCTGTGTTTGACCCAGCCTGTCTTCACCTGCCAGTCTCCTGATCCACGAGTACCTCGCTGCTGTCTGCAGTTCTCAGCCTGCTGCCTGCATCCTGCTTTGGACTACAGTACACCTCCCTGCTGCTGCATCCATCCCTCTACATCTGCTTACCTGTCAGGCACTTGTGCCCATATGCACTCTCAAGCTCCTGTCTGCTCTACCAGGGGTTCATGAGCCAGAGGTATATGAGAGGCCGCTCCCTGCACGTTGGGCTCTACTACCAGGTACGTGACAGGCAGTATTAAAACCCTTGGTTTTGGAGTGAGCTCCTATTAAAGTGAACTTTTTTTGCATGCCAATACTGGCTCATCACTATTTTTCTTCCAACTGGAAATCAGCAAATATTTTCATTGAGGAGAAAAAATTGTTAATCACTTTATAATCTACTACTGATCAAGATAAATAGCATAAATTGATAAAATCAGAAGAAATGGTGCGTGTCAATACAAGGAAACCTGCGGGAAAGATAAATAATTTGGAAACTGCTGAGATTTTAATAATCAGTTTTATAATGATGGATGGAGGATGACTTAATGAAAAGAATGAAAAAAGTGAGATCTCATTATCATTTACCTTATCTCAGTGAACTGTAATTATGTTATGACCACTTTTCTGCCTGTTCAGCCAAGTGAAAGTTACTGGGAGCCGATGAGGAATTTTTTGCCTTCGGGAAAACATTTCCACACTTGATCAAATACAATGATTTGCTCAGTTTTAGAAAGCGTATAGCAACATTTAACTGTACAGCTTGTCACATGGTGTGTTAGAATGTAAGACTTTTAAAGCAACCTGTCAAAATGGTTTCAAAATAAAAATGAAAGCCGCACTTCGAGATACAATCCTGCAACAAACTGTATTGTGCTTGTAAGCAGGTGGAGTTTAGTGCTGCTCCAGCCAGGAGGGTTATTGTTTATATACTTCCCAGGTCTTTCTTGATTCTGCACTTCGGTCTAGGGGGCACGCTCACGCCGCTTGCGGACCACTTCTGCTGTGATTACTCACAGCAGAAGCTGATCTGCGGGTGCCAGGCAATGGATGTCGGCCAGCACCCACCGATTATCAGACAGAGACACAGAATGGAGCTCTGCCTATGTAAACAAGGCAGAACTGCGTACTGACAGGGGGGAAGTAATGGATTTTCTTTCACTGCAAAGCAAGAAATAAAGTCCATCACTACCCTTAGTAAAAGCAGCACATACAGTACACTAAACACTGGCTAGGCACACAGTTAATCCTTTGATTTTCCTAGATGTTTAACCCCTTCCCATCCAGTGTGATTAGTACACTGACAGTGCATATTTTTAGCACTGTATTAGTGTCACTGGTTCCCACAAAGTGTCAATTAGTGTCCAATTGTCTGCTGCAATATCGCAGTCCCACTATAAGTCAATGATCACCGCCATTACTAGTATATACATAAATAAATAAAACTTCCAGTATATATCCCATGGTTTTTAGTCGCTACAAATTTCACACAAATCAATCAATATACACTTTTCCGCCAAAAATATGTAGCAGAATTCATGTTAGCCTACATTTATGAAGGATATATCATGTTTTCAAGCAGAAAGGAAAAAATACTGTTTTGAAAAAAAAATAATTGTCTGTATTTTTCGTTTATTGTGCAAAAAATAAAACACACAGTGATGATCAAATACCTTTAAAAGAAAACTCTATTAGTGGAAATAAAATGACATCAATTTTATTTGGGTACAGCGTTGCATGACTGCGCAATTGTCAGTTAAAATAACTCAGTGCCGTATCGCAAAAAAATGGTCTTGTCATGAAGGGGGGTGAATCTTCTGGAGGTCAAGTGGTTTAGCAAAGAGCTTCATCGCTGCATCTCTCGTCAAGCATCTTGCCCCACATGGTCCGCTGCAGCCAGGAGCTCCTTTCGCCGCCACGACATGATTTCCCCAGGAGATGACAAGCCAGGGAGGAAGAGACAGCACTGGAGAGATAAGGCAGGTATTTGGCAAATTAAGACGCTGGCTCAGGAGCAGATTGCCAAGATAAATACCAGGATTAACGGCGGAGAGAGAACGCTACACGTCCTACCCCATGAGTTGCAAGCCACGCCCCGGAGGTCAAGTGGTTAAAATGGGACAGGGGTGCAGTTCAAAGAGAGATCTTGTTGGTGATAGGGAACACATAATATGGGACATGTTACTGTTACCGGAGTACGTCCATACAGCCTATTGCTGGAGCTGGAACACCCATGGATAAAGAACCCTCTAAAGAGTACAGAACAACTGAGATCTAGAAATTGAGAAAAGACACAAGTTCTGGAGCTCTGCCATAATGGACTCTATACCATGCAGGTATGCTGGGGCAGCTTCTAAGCCTGATTCTAGGGATGTTAGGGAAGAGACTGCATTTTGTTCTGTATGCTGTAAATTTCCAGGAAAAGTATTTGAAACTTTGTCCTTGCCTGGTCTAAACTTACTAAAGGGGTGTAATGCAAGTAACCGGCACACATAGTTCACAGTTGGGTCAGTTGAGACACATTGGGGTATGAAGACAGCAGTACATGAGTTAATACAGTGACACACAAGTGGTTACCATGGGTAATGGAGGTGTGTACATGTGAAAGGTGGGATAGCCTCTTGCAGGAGTAATTGTTGTAGGCACTTTCTCTGTGAGCGGTCTGTCCCCAATAGCAATGGGAGCAGATCAGCACCAGAGAGGTCATATGCCTGTGCACAGGTACACAAGAGGAAGAGCTGAGTGAGTGCACCCATGGAGCCTGCACTAGCTGCATGGTGGGGCCCCATTCCATTACTGGGAGTGAGGTAGCAGAGATACACTGGACAGGTGGAGAGGGCATTGGCTCAGCTTGTCCCTCCAAATTGCATCAGTGACTGTGGTGGTATACAATTACATCAAGGAAGTCAGTTAGAGTTTAGTCATCTGTTCAAGTAAACGTACCCCATGTGTAAGGTAATGACCCTGTTCAAGATGCCTAGCATAGCTCTGAAGAACCAACTTTGGGGTAGGCATCCTATGTAACCCACACTTGGTGCCCAACAAGGAGGGGAACATGGAGGAAATGTCATCCGTCTACCACCCCTACATGCTTCTTAATAGGCCTGTGCCAATAGGTGGCAGCACAAAAAAGGGGGCTTTTTTAGTATAGTTATTCATCGTGTTTTTTTTTCCTTCTTTGAGGATTATATTATGACTTATGTAATACAGGTATTTACTGTACATGACAATTTACACACTCTGCATTCATGCCCTCAAGGAGCTTGCAAATCTAAGGTCCCTATCTAACATGTAAAGATATCGGGGCCAGTGTAGACATAAGCTAATGAACCTACTAGCATGTCTATGGAGCGGGGGAGGAAACCCACAGGACCACAGAAAGAAGATGCAAAATTCATGCACATAGTGTCCTGGCTGAGATTTGAAACAATAAGACCAGGACTGCAAGGCAGAAATGCTATCTACTAAGCCACCATACTACCCCTAAATGGTCACAAGATTTTTAAACTAGGTTAGGGGCAGTAAAACAAGAAAAATAGGTGAACCTAGCAAAGGGGCTTTGCTTTGTAGCCAAAGATTGTGTGACTTCAGGTTCTAGTGATGGAAAGCCATACTCATGGAAGTGTCAAGTGGTCTACAGGTGTATGGATTTCCCATGGGGAGAAACAGGGTCACACAATTAACATCACTGGATCACTGGATGAAGGTGAGTATGCTCAGGTGGGATGGGCAGCAATCAAGTTTAAAGTGTTGCTTTCCTCTGCATGGCCAAAGGTTAAATTCCCAGATAAAGAAAAATGTGTACTTGTGTGTGACTGTTGAAAACCGGCCCTTTATATTTAGGAACAAAGACAAAACTGATACAAAATGTTATATCCGAATTCAGTGAATGCCGTGAACAGGTACTTTAGAAACATGGAGCGATTACAAGGTTCTAATTTATAGCAAAAAAAGCTATTATACGCCAGTTTTAAAGTGAAGATAAATTTCTGTGCAGTTTTGCTTCAAAACTCGGCATGAATAAAGACCTTGGACCTTCAAAAATGAGGTGAAGAGAGCTACACCTGCACAGAATCACTAAAACATTTAGTTTCAAATCTGCAGAATTTAAATAACAGAACATAAGTTTTCTTAGCAAATGTTAAAAAGTTATAAATGTGATGAAAATAGAGTTAAAAATGGAGTAAATGGTTGCACAGGCACAGCTGCTGTTCCCAGTTTGACATGCATGTATGTGTGTGTAGCACTCACCACACCTTCTCCCTTTGGCTCACTCATGGGAGAAAGGGCACACCTATGCCATGCCCGTACCCTCCTGTGTGAAGAGGTTGAGTGGTGTAATGTACCTTGGTCTCTATGGTCAGGTTCCCCCATAGAATGGCTCCCGTCTTCACTGTGATAAAGACAATTCTCTATTCCCCAATAACTTCAAGGTCCACACCAATTGCAACTCCAACGTAGAGTTTATATCTCTCTTATACACGATAATTAAACAGGAAAGGTTGGAGGAAGATCAGGACAGTAAGAGGTGTGGGAATAGGTCCAGGCACAAACTAATTCTTATTCACTACCCATATCTTCAGGTAGACTCAGCTCATCCGGATAGTCTCCCAATGGAGTGGATCCTAGCAGCCGGAATGATGCTCAAATCAGAGTACACACAGTCTCTGCCACAGACCTGGTGAACGTTGGTTCTGGCTTTAAACCTCTAACGGGAAAATGACATCCCTCCAGAGAGTTACCGGGCTCCTTCCTTCACTGTGATCTTTCACCAGTCCTTCGGAACGGTCCTCCCCCAGCCTCCTCATCTAGATGCAGGTCTCCTTGCAAGGCAGCACCCTGGGATTCCTTCTCCCTCTGCGGGCTCCAGTCGAAGGTGCTGGACCCAAAGCCTATGGTTGCAGCCCCAGGGCTAAAGGTGCCTGGGACTGATCCGCCAGTGTACCGGACCAGGAACTCCAACCCAGGGCTAAAGGTGCCTGGGGTGGCCACGAACAGAATCTCAACCCTGACAGACAGGGTCTGCCCCTTTTATATCCCCTCCCGGGATGCACAGCAGGCCGTCATGCCCACCATACCACCGCCAAAAGAGGACATCCAAGGCACAGCACTGTACCAGTGGTTCAACCCTGGCCTCCGATGGCAGCGCCACCAACAGGCCACGGGGAACTACACACCAGTATCCCACCTGTAGCTCAAAATGGGTTTTACAGAACCCTATCAAATAGTGTGTTTGAGCACAACTACCACTCAAACATTCCCTTAGATTTCAAAGCCCCACTACATGTGGTTACACGGCCCCGAACACAGACAGTTTGAGCTTAGGAACCCACATGGATGTAAAATTGGGAGCAGTGGCTGTGCCGGTGCAGTTGCTAAATCCCAATTGACATCAATGGAACTGCTTGCACAGGGATGCATGGAACACCTATGCATCACTGTGCGGATAAACATAGTCTTGTAAACTGTAGTATGCCGTGTGAACAAGGCCTTGCTAGTTTGTTTTATTTTAGTTATTATTTTTATATTTTTACTATTTTGTTTGTCTGCTGTACATAAAAATGCAGACCCTGGATTGTACTTCCTCCACAATGATATCAATCTCTAGTGATTCAATAACAAGGTTCCTTTTTCAGGAATAGTGATGAGCCGAACACCCCCGGGTTCGGTTCGCACCAGAACCCGCGAACGGACCGAAAGTTCGCACGAACATTAGAACCCTATTAAATACAATGGATGCGAACGTTCGGATTCTAAAGTGCTAATTATAACGACTATTATCCATGTTATTGTCCGAAACAGAGTTTGGGAACCCGTGTTCTGCACCAGGGGACATGTATCAATGCAAAAAGAAGTTTTAAAAACGGACGTTTTCCGGGAGCAGTCATTTTAATGATGCATAAAGTGAAAAAAAAAAGTCAAATTTTTTCTTTTGAATATTGTACCTGGGGGGTGTCTAAAGTATGCCTGTGAAGTGCCACGTGTTTAGAACTGTCCCTGCACAAAATAACATTTCTAAAGGAAAAAAAGCCATTTAAAACTGCTTGCGGCTTTAATGCAATGTCTGGTCCTGGTAATATGGATGAAAATCTTTAGGAAAAATGGCATAGCTACCCCATCAACCCCCCCCCCCTACCCCAGCCCATTACCAGCCCCTTTGGGTCTTGTATGGATATTAAGGGGAACCCCGCACACAAAATAAAAAAGGACCTATATACTCTGAACAGCCGTATACAGGCGGAGCATACAAGACAGGGACTGTAGGTTTGTTCTTATGTAGAATCTGTTTGTAATTTTGAACAGCTGCATTGTTTAAGTGGAGCTCCATGCCAAATTCCTTTTTTTTAGCTTTTTGTAAAACATAGGGAACGGTTATCACCCCTGTCACATTTTTTTTGCTGTCTGTGCCCCTGTTCAGAACATTTCACCTCACTTTGCGTCCCAATGACAACTGTTTTTGAAATGTGGTGTTTTTATTGAAACATAGATTGGTGATAAAGCATCAGTAGAGAGGAGACACCTTTCTCCCATATTAATTCTTACAGGAGAGAATTTTTCTTCCAAGGGGTAGATTTCCTCTCACTTCCTGTTGTCTTCTTCCGTTTGCAAGTAGTAGTAGTTTGTAAGTTGGATGTTTGAAAGTAGGGATCTGCCGTATATACTCTGCAGAAATTGGCCCCTTAGGTGTTGGTGTTGGCGCAACACTGAAAGCACTCACAGTTATTCTTGGTGGGTGCTGGAACGCCCTGCTGTCAACTATTATATCAGGAATTGTAATAACATATAATTGTTGATCAGTGGTAGTAAAAATTGGGCCTTTGATGGTGGTGCTGGTGCCACAACACTGTAAGGCCTGACAGTTACTCTTGGTGGGCGCAGCAATGGGCCCTGCTGTGAATTATTAGATCAATAATTATAATTGCATGCCCCTGTTGAATAGGGGCTGAAAAATTGGGCCTTTGGTGGTGGTGGTGGTGGTGGTGGTGATGGTGGTGCTGGTGCCACAACACTGTAAGGCCTGACAGTTACTCTTGGTGGGCGCAGCAATGGGCCCTGCTGTGAATTATTAGATCAATAATTATAATTGCATGCCCCTGTTGAACAGGGGCTGAAAAATTGGGCCTTTGGTGGTGGTGGTGGTGGTGATGGTGGTGCTGGTGCCACAACACTGTAAGGCCTGACAGTTACTCTTGGTGGGCGCAGCAATGGGCCCTGTTGTGAATTATTAGATCAATAATTATAATTGCATGCCCCTGTTGAACAGGGGCTGAAAAATTGGGCCTTAGGCACTGGTGGCACAACACTGCAACCCCTCACAGATACTGTGCTTGGAGCACAGCAATGAGGCCTGTTGCAAAGTATTGCATCAAAAATTTTAATTACACGCCCCTGTTAAACAGGGGCTGAAAAATTGGGCCTTAACCACTGGTGGCGTCACCCATAAACCAAAATGATCTTCCAAGCTATCATCATTAATCGTATCATTGAGGAGGAGGAGGAGGAGGATAGCCAGTCAACATAACAGCACAGGCACTCAGCATCAGCATCAGTCTTGAAGGGATGTGACATTTTAAAATCAATTAGTCTGTTATATCAGCATCTGGTGTGTGGTAGCTGGTGGTGATCCAAGACTGGTTCATCTTGATGAAAGTCAGTCGATCAACCGAGTCGGTGGACAGGCGCACCCTGTGATCCGTGACAAATCCTCCAGCAGCACTGAATGTGCGTTCTGAAAGAACGCTGGATGCAGGACAGGCCAGTAGCTCAATTGCATACTGTGCAAGCTCTGGCCAGTGATCCATCCTCAAGACCCAGTAAGCCAGAGGATTTTCGGTGGGGAAGGTGTCCAAGTCTGACCTTGCCCCTAGGTATTCCTGCACCATGTATATCAGACGCTGGCGATGGTTGCTGGAACCGATCATACTTTGGGGCTGCGGACTAAAGAATTGTCTGAACGCATCGGTCAGACGGCCACCTTCCCCACCGCTCCTTCTTTGACTGCCCGAAGCCTCAGCAACTCGTTGTCCAGGACCAGGAGTTTGTAACCTCCCAGTCTCTGGGAACGCGTTGCACAGACCTTTCTGCAAGGCCTCCCGGAGTTGTCTCATCCTCTGCTCCCTCTGCGACGGTACGATAAGGTCCGCAACCTTACCCTTGTACCGTGGATCAAGGAGAGTGGCCAGCCAGTAATGGTCCCTCTCCTTGATCCGAAGAATACGAGGATCCTTCCGCAGACTTTGCAGGATCAGGGAGGCCATGCAGCATAGGTTAGCTGAGGCATTCAGTCCGGAGTCCTCTGGGTCACTAAGGACGACATGATCCGCAGCCACCTCCTCCCAGCCACGTACAAGTCCACTGGTTTCTTGGGACTGTAAATCATCCCTAAAAGACTGCTGCTGATGATGCTGAGTGCCAGCCTCCACCTCCATGCTGACACAATTCTCCTCCTCCTCTTCCTGTGCGATGGGTGGGACAGAAGGAACACTGTCTGGGTAAAGGGGGCCTTGAGAGGCAAGGAAGTCCTCCTCTTCCTGCCTCTGTTCTGCCTCAAGTGCCCTGTCCATTATTCCACGCAGCGTGTGCTCCAACAGGTGGACAAGAGGTACAGTGTCACTGATGCATGCACTGTCACTGCTCACCATCCTCGTGGCCTCCTCAAATGGTGCCAGGACAGTGCATGCATCCCTGATCATGCCCCACTGGCGTTGTGAAAAAAACCCGAGCTCCCCTGACCCTGTCCTGGTGCCGTAGTCGCACAGGTACTTATTGATGGCCCTCTGCTGCGTGTGCAGCCGCTGCAGCATGGCCAACGTTGAGTTCCACCTGGTGGGCATGTCACATATAAGGCGGTTCTTGGGCAGGTTCAATTCCTTTTGCAGCTCAGCCAGGCGAGCACTGGCATTATAAGATCTGCGGAAATGCACACAGACTTTCTTGGCCTGCCTCAGGACATCCTGTAAGCCCGGGTACCTGCCGAAGAACCGCTGCACCACCAGGTTAAGGACGTGAGCCATACAGGGCACATGGGTCAGTTGTCCCTGTCGGAGGGCGGAGAGGAGGTTGGTGCCATTGTCGCAAGCCACCATTCCTGGCTTAAGCTGGCGTGGCGTCAACCACCTCTCGGCCTGCCCCTGCAGAGCAGACAGGACCTCTGCCCCAGTGTGGCTCCTGTCCCCCAAACACACCAGCGCAAGCACGGCATGGCATCTTTTTGCCTGCGTACTTGCGTAGCCCCTTGAACGCCTACGGAGCACCGCTGGTTCCGAGGACAAACCACAGGAAGAGGCCATGGAGGAAGAAGAAGAGGAGGGGGTGGAGGAGAGAGGTGTGTCACAACCAGTAGTAGCATTTTGGAGGCGTGGTGGTGGAACAACCTCCAACACTACTGCACCTTGTCCTGCATCCTTCCCAGCTGCCAAAAGAGTGACCCAATGGGCCGTGAAAGAAAGGTAACGTCCCTGTCCATGCCTGCTGGACCATGAGTCAGCGGTAATATGCACCTTACCGCTGACCGCCCTGTTCAGCGAGGCCAAGACATTGCCTTCCACATGCCTGTAGAGAGCCGGAATCGCCTTCCGTGCGAAAAAGTGGCGTTTGGGAACCTGCCACTGAGGAACCGCACATTGCACAAACTCACGGAAGGGGGCCGAGTCTACCAACTGAAAAGGCAGCAGTTGAAGCGCTAGCAATTTAGCCAAGCTAGCATTCAACCGCTGGGCATGTGGATGGCTGGGAGTGAACTTCTTTCGACGGTCCAGCAGCTGGGGCAGGGAAATTTGCCTGCTAGAATCGGACGTTGGTGTACTGCTAGCAGAGTGCCCGCAAGTACTTGCCTGTGACAGACCTAATTCTACACCTTCATTCCTCTCAGAGCAGGTTTCAGAGAGGAGTGAAGGTATAGTGGGGTTGGAGATCCCAGCTGATGCGGTGCAAGAAGAGGTCAGCTTTGTTCTTTGGTGTGGGTCTTTAAGGTAGGCTTGCCAACGAGCTGCATGGCAGGTCAACATATTTCTGATCAAGCATGTGGTGCCCAAGCGGCTGATGTTTTGGCCATGCGATATACGCTTGAGACATATGTTGCAAACAGCAGCTGTGCGATCTGATGCACTCGCCTCAAAAAAGGCCCACACCAAAGAACTTTTTGAATGACGGGCAGAGGCAGCGCCCTGCACAGGCGGAGCTCTGCGGTGTGATTCCGTCGGTGTGCTGCCCATACGCTGGCCACTCAAGGGCATCCTGCCTCGTTGGAGATGTGCCTCCTCCTCATCCTCCTCCTCCTCCTCCTCTCTCCTATTAGGCACCCACGTGGAGTCAGTGACCTCATCATCCCCTCCCTCCTCATCACTGGAGCCAATCTGGCAGTATGATGCAGCTGCTGGAGCATGACTGCCAGATTGGTGTCCTTCTTGAGCATCCCCTCTCTCTGCTCTCATGCTGCTGCCTTCCTCTAGCTGGGTATCATCATCAGATCCTTCCAAACGCTGGGCATCCTCCTGGAGCATGTACCCAACACTGTGCTCAAACAGTTCGGGGGACTCCTCAGGAGGAGGACATGGTGGGTCTAGGGAAGGATTGACTAATGAAGATAATGATACCAGAGAAGAGGACGCTTTGGCAGCTGCTTTGCCAGTACCCTGAGCCTGGGTGAGAGAGGATGAGGAGGATGAGGTGGGCTTGGTCATCCACTCTACCAAGTCTTCGGCATGATGTGGCTCAACATGTCCAGCTGCCGAAAAGAAGGACAAGCGTGTCCCATGGCCATGTGCTGATGACAATGCACCGCGTCCACGACCAGCACTGTTGCCCCCAGACACAGAGCCTGCTTGCCCTCTTTTTTTGCCTCCTGACTGTCTGCCTCTCCTTGGTTGCCTTCCAGACATTTTAATGGATGGCCTGCAGGGAGATGGGAAAAACAGCAATAAGGGCTACCTTCAGGTGTATACTGTGCAGGAGGCTTAGCAACAATGACACTGACACTGTCCCCTGCCTATCCTTCTCTGTCCCTAAACACAAGGATTTGCAATATGCTTCAGCAAGATTGGTTTAGCACAGAACAGCACACTGACAGTTTCCCTCACTGTCCTTCTCTGTCCCTACAAACAAGATTTAGCACAGAATAGCACACTGATAGTTTCCACGAGTGTCCTTCTCTGTCCCTAAACTCAAGGATTTGAAATATGGAACAGCAAAATTGGTTTAGAACAGAATAGCACACTGAAACTTTCCCTCACTGTCCTACTCTGTCCCTCCCTACAAACAAGATTTAGCACAGAATAGCACACTGATAATTTCCACGAGTGTCCTTCTCTGTCCCTAAACTCAAGGATTTGAAATATGGAACAGCAAAATTGGTTTAGAACAGAATAGCACACTGACACTTTCCCTCACTGTCCTACTCTGTCCCTCCCTACAAACAAGATTTAGCACAGAATAGCACACTGATAATTTCCACGAGTGTCCTTCTCTGTCCCTAAACTCAAGGATTGAAAATATGGAACTGCAAAATTGGTTTAGAACAGAATAGCACACTGTCAGTTTCACTCACTGTACCTCTCTGTCCCTAAACTCAAGGATTGAAAATATGGTTCAGCAAAATTGGTTTAGAACAGAATAGCACACTGACACTTTCCCTCACTGTCCTACTCTGTCCCTCCCTACAAACAAGATTTAGCACAGAATAGCACACTGATAATTTCCACGAGTGTCCTTCTCTGTCCCTAAACTCAAGGATTGAAAATATGGAACAGCAAAATTGGTTTAGAACAGAATAGCACACTGAAACTTTCCCTCACTGTCCTACTCTGTCCCTCCCTACAAACAAGATTTAGCACAGAATAGCACACTGATAATTTCCACGAGTGTCCTTCTCTGTCCCTAAACTCAAGGATTTGAAATATGGAACAGCAAAATTGGTTTAGAACAGAATAGCACACTGACACTTTCCCTCACTGTCCTACTCTGTCCCTCCCTACAAACAAGATTTAGCACTGAATAGCACACTGATAATTTCCACGAGTGTCCTTCTCTGTCCCTAAACTCAAGGATTGAAAATATGGAACTGCAAAATTGGTTTAGAACAGAATAGCACACTGTCAGTTTCACTCACTGTACCTCTCTGTCCCTAAACTCAAGGATTGAAAATATGGTTCAGCAAAATTGGTTTAGAACAGAATAGCACACTGACACTTTCCCTCACTGTCCTACTCTGTCCCTCCCTACAAACAAGATTTAGCACAGAATAGCACACTGATAATTTCCACGAGTGTCCTTCTCTGTCCCTAAACTCAAGGATTGAAAATATGGAACAGCAAAATTGGTTTAGAACAGAAGAGCACACTGAAACTTTCCCTCACTGTCCTACTCTGTCCCTCCCTACAAACAAGATTTAGCACAGAATAGCACACTGATAATTTCCACGAGTGTCCTTCTCTGTCCCTAAACTCAAGGATTTGAAATATGGAACAGCAAAATTGGTTTAGAACAGAATAGCACACTGACACTTTCCCTCACTGTCCTACTCTGTCCCTCCCTACAAACAAGATTTAGCACAGAATAGCACACTGATAATTTCCACGAGTGTCCTTCTCTGTCCCTAAACTCAAGGATTTGAAATATGGAACAGCAAAATTGGTTTAGAACAAAATAGCACACTGACACTTTCCCTCACTGTCCTACTCTGTCCCTCCCTACAAACAAGATTTAGCACAGAATAGCACACTGATAATTTCCACGAGTGTCCTTCTCTGTCCCTAAACTCAAGGATTGAAAATATGGAACAGCAAAATTGGTTTAGAACAGAATAGCACACTGAAACTTTCCCTCACTGTCCTACTCTGTCCCTCCCTACAAACAAGATTTAGCACAGAATAGCACACTGATAATTTCCACGAGTGTCCTTCTCTGTCCCTAAACTCAAGGATTTGAAATATGGAACAGCAAAATTGGTTTAGAACAGAATAGCACACTGACACTTTCCCTCACTGTCCTACTCTGTCCCTCCCTACAAACAAGATTTAGCACAGAATAGCACACTGATAATTTCCACGAGTGTCCTTCTCTGTCCCTAAACTCAAGGATTGAAAATATGGAACAGCAAAATTGGTTTAGAACAGAATAGCACACTGAAACTTTCCCTCACTGTCCTACTCTGTCCCTCCCTACAAACAAGATTTAGCACAGAATAGCACACTGATAATTTCCACGAGTGTCCTTCTCTGTCCCTAAACTCAAGGATTTGAAATATGGAACAGCAAAATTGGTTTAGAACAGAATAGCACACTGAAACTTTCCCTCACTGTCCTACTCTGTCCCTCCCTACAAACAAGATTTAGCACAGAATAGCACACTGATAATTTCCACGAGTGTCCTTCTCTGTCCCTAAACTCAAGGATTTGAAATATGGAACAGCAAAATTGGTTTAGAACAGAATAGCACACTGACACTTTCCCTCACTGTCCTACTCTGTCCCTCCCTACAAACAAGATTTCGCACAGAATAGCACACTGATATTTTCCACGAGTGTCCTTCTCTGTCCCTAAACTCAAGGATTTGAAATATGGAACAGCAAAATTGGTTTAGAACAGAATAGCACACTGACACTTTCCCTCACTGTACCTCTCTGTCCCTACAAACAAGGTTTAGCACAGAATAACACACTGTCACTGACACTCTCCCTACCTATCCTTATTTGTCCCTAAACACAAGGAATCCAGGATTAGTAAAGGAAAAAAAATGACACTGTCCCTGCCTATGCTTCTCTTTCCCTGCTCCGGAACACACTACACAAGGCCGCCGCGCTAGCGGCCTTTTATAGTGTGGGGCGTGTACTAAACCCCCTCAGCAATAATTGGCCACAGGCATCCTGCCTGTGGCCAATCATTGCTCTCCTCGCTGCCGGCGCTGTGATTGGCCAAGCATGCGGGGTCACAGTGCATGCTTGGCCAATCACAGCGCCTGGATGACACTGCGATGGCGTAGTGCATTGTGGGCCGTTCGCGTCACTCGAATTTGGCGCGAACGGCCCAAATCGTTCGATCTTCGTCGAACGATCGAACAGCCGATGTTCGAGTCGAACGTATGTTCGACTCGAACACGAAGCTCATCCCTATTCAGGAACACTATGTCCCCTAGGTGAAGTACCACAAAGTTCCAGACATGCAAGAGCATTGTGTCCCTTTAGTGAAATATAGCAAAGTCCCAACACTTACAGGAGCTCTATGTCCCCTTGGTGAAACACTCAAAGTCTCAACACTTGCACAAAATATTAGCCCACCTGGCTGCTTTGAAAAGTGTCCCAGAGCAAGGGATTTAGGTTAGCTGTGACACTGCCCCTGTTAAAGCATGTTGGATATTGCATCTGGCAGCCTTCTCCCTTGTAGACCCTGGGGGTGTAGAGGTACTCACACTCTCCCATGAATCCTGCTGCTTTTGATAAGACTGCTGTCCAGGCCTCCTGCTGGAAAGATCTTCCCATGCTAGACAGGGTGCCTCCTGGATGAGACTGAAGGGTGTTAATGGTCCCTCTCTTCAGTTTCCTCTTCTTCCTTCCTCAGCTTCAGCCTGGAGGCAGAGTCCCCCTACCCCGGGGTCCACTCCCAGGCCTCACAACATCAACCTCAGCACTCCATCTTCCATCCAATAACACCCCACCGACCAGGCTCTTCAACATTTATGGGACAGTCTTACCACCCTGCCAGGCCTCCTGCTTGAGGATTGGTCAAAACACCCATCCATATTCAAACCCTGCCTCTTTACCTCCCCCATTAGTTTCGAGAAGTTTCCATGGGCCTCCAGGGGCAGGCGATAGAGGCCTGGTCTGCGGAGCCTTCCAGCCTGACCTTAAAGTGGATGTATAGCCAGTGAAGTGAATAGCCTCAAATGAAACAGAGAGATGGAACAAATCTCCTTACATAAATTTTACATGTATATTTGCTGTCTTTCCCTTTCTACGTTCTTTAGAAAGTGCACATTATGTCATAAACCTTGCTTCCCCATTCAGCAATGGGTGTGGAGTCTGGGCATACACTGTGCGAGAGCTGATTGGAGGAAAGGCAGCGCCCCCCCCCCACATAGGCAGAGGAACGAAGGAACATGCAGAGCTGTACTCTGAATAGATAAGCTCTCTGCTAATCTACCTCTAACCTCCCTCCCCGACAGGAATTTTCAGATGCTGTTATCTTGTGTGTCGAGAACTTGTCAGAAGTGATTCTGCTGATAACAGAGGAACGAAGCAGCAGAAAAACACGGCACTTAGAGCTATTGAGAGAGATAAGTAAACACTACAGATATATGTTCCCAGGTCAGATTTCACGAATGGGGTTTTTGTGACCTCTTTAAGCTGAACCCACAGTAAATTCTCAGACTCACATGACCTACTATGAATCAACATAAATTAACCTAACCTAACTGTACATTAGAGGGTGCTACCTGTTTTAACTCTTCTGTTTTTACTAAACGAATATCTGGGGAGCCTCCTAGAAAGGAAGCAATTTTCCATTGTAGGGTGACAATTGTCTCCCAATAGTGCTCTTGTATTTTTATCGCTCCATGGGACGTCATGTGTTGCTCTGCATTCCAGCACACATGCATTTTGTAGGTGTGTTATGGGCCATTCACAATAAATAAACCACAGAGTACCAATGCATGTACCGTAATGGTGGGAATGATCCCTAAATGCGGCTGTGCTGACACACATTATGCAGGCATTGTGTACCATTGTCACAATCAGGAAGCTAGTCCAGAACACATATGTTCAGCTGAAGCTAGAACATGTGCAAAGGAAATGGCTAAAACAGGTTGGTAGAGATTAGAAGCGCTGAGATGCAAAAAAGGTTAAAAAAAATTAAAAAAATTAAAACTGTATTAAAAAATAAAAGAAAAAAATACTTATGATACACAAAATTTTAGCAGACTAAACGGCATCCAGTTAGGATTTAGATGTACTTAAAGTTCCTGGTTCTATTTGACACAGATTTGCAAATGTCTGACAAAGCGTGGCGCCTCTTAGTGAATATGGACCATTGACTATCTTATAAAATTGACCCATTCAAGTCATTTGGCAAGCATTTTAACATATACATTTCTTTTACTTTATGACCCAGAAAACAGGAAGAAATCAAATCACACATTGTTATCAGATAAAGATGATTTTAAGTTTTTTTTTTTTGCATTTCAGAAATGATTTCTCACTTCAATAGCTCTGAGTAAAATGAATTTAAAGTGTTGCCCACTTTTCTGTATCACTGAATCGTTCTCTTATTCTCTTCGTTGTTCTAAAAGCTTATAGTGTGTAGCCTTTTGCCAAATAAAAGTATACCATAACAGATCAATAAATTATATTACATAATTCTGCTCCCAGTGGCTCTTAATGTAAAAGGGCATTTTACCACCAGAATAAAGGGACACTGATCCCCAAAGTAAGCACACACATCTCTACTGATCACCAACACAGGCATGGGAGAAGGGGTGGGCAGGGGCGGGCGGCTGCCCTGGGCACTGTGGTATCATGTGAGGTAGGGGGGCATCATGAGGAGATAGGGGGGATTTGTGTTGGGAGGGGGAATTTGGGGACAGCAGGGGTAAGAATTGTTCTAGAATGGGAAATTTGGGGCTGTGTGCTAAGAGTTGTGGTTTAGGGGGATTTGTGTTGGGAGGAGGGATAGGAGGGATTTGTGCTAAGAGGGGGGGTTTGTGCTAGAAGAGTTGATATGGTAGAGGGGGAGGGGATTTGTGCCAGGAAGGGCAATCATTTTTTTTGGGAGGGGGTTTGAGCTAGGGGGGATTTGAGCTAGGAGGGGGGGTGAGGATGTGTACTCGGAGAGGAAATATAAGGAATTTAAAGGGTAGCGGATTTGTGCTAGAAGGAGTGATTTTTTGGGGGGGCATTTGTGCAGGGGAAGCGGATTTGTACTGGGAGGAGGGGGAATTTATGCTTAGAGGATATGCATGCAGATTAGTGCTTAATTTTTTTGGGGGCGAGGGTTTGCTGTTGGGGGGAGGGTTTGCTGACACATAATGCTCATACATCTTAGGGGGTGCGGTTTGGCATGTTCGCCCTGGGCTCTAAAAGACCTTGTCCCTGCACTGCACCAACGTAAGGGTGCACTTCTCTACTGAAAACAATGTAAGGAATCACTTAACTACTGTCCACAAATGTAAGAAGATGCTTAACCACTGTCCACCAATGTAAAGGTGCACTACACCAATGCCTGACGATGTTTAGGGGCACTTCTCCACTGACAACCAATGTAAGGGTCACTTCACCACTTCCACCAATGTAAGAAAACATATTCTACTGATCACCAATGTAAGAGGGGACTTCATAATTTACCACCATATGTAAGAAAGCGCTTTACTTACCAACAATGTAAGGGGGCACTTACCTGCTGTCCATCAATGTAAGGGTGCCCCCTTACATTGATGAACAGCAGGTAAGTGCCCCCTTACACCACTGAACACCAATGTTAAGGAACACTTTTTTACTGATAACACATGTAAGGGGTCACTTCACGACTGTCCACTAATGTAAGTGAACCCATTCAACTGACCAGTAATGTGAGAGAAGACTTCACAATTAATTATAAAATGTAAAATTACACTTTCCTCATTACAATAGTGGGCAAAGGGGCACTTCATCATTTACTACCAATATAAGGGGACTCTTCTCCACTGATCATCAATGTAATGGGACATTATTATTTCTACCATCTGCAATTCTTTTCTAGCCATCATTATTATTTATTTTATATCATAATTGTGACCGAAATTTTTTTTGCCATATTGAGGATATGTGTTAAAATATCTGCTGCAGGAGACAAATACACTAGATATGCCATTAAAAAAAAAATTGTTACATTGCCCAAGCATGTAAACATAGAGGTACCTTAATAATCTGCTCCATCATTTGTTTCAAATGTACCTTGAGCAATATAAGCAGACTAGGCAGTGTTATATTTCCCTCCTCACTGGCCTACCTCTACGCAGATCTCCCCTTCAGTCTATCATGAATGGTGCTGTCAGACTCATCCATGATATCAACTGCTCAGTGTCTGCCAACACCCTCTACCAATCCCTTCACTGACTTGTGTTTGCCCAATAAATACAATTCAAACTACTAACAACCAGGTTTTTTTGTTCACAGAAAATAGGTACAGGAACTCAACCACAACCCCTCAAAACCTCCTCTCAAATTTCACTAACAGTGGGAGGGTCTTAAAGGGCAGGAAGCGGAGAGATCATCCAGTCGGGGGTGTCAGCATCCCCACTGCACCCTGGGCACCTGCATTTCCCTTGACCCCATTCTGCACTCAGTGGGAGCTGTTGGGAGACAAACTGTCACTTGTAAACACAGAAGCTAGACTTCTGTGTTTACAAGTAATAGTGGAAGCAGAGGGCCTGAGCCAGGGGTGGTGGAAGTTTCAGCTGAAAAAAATCCCTGCTAACAACATACAAAATCATCCACACTGCCCCAGCTTCATGTCTCAAAATATCACCCAAATCATCTTCTTTGCTCCTTCCAAGATCTCCTGCTCTTGAGGTAAAAAACTCAGATTAATCACTTCTCTGCAGGGTTCATACATGTATTATTTATACACCTTTGCGGGATTGTTAAAATATTACCAGAACTCAAGTTACTAAACCGTATATTTCTCTCTGACACCTGTGGTAGAAATCTACCATGCCATATGATCTATTCAACACATTAACATCTGAACCATATGCATTTTTGATCTAATACAACTTAATACAGTTAATTTGTCCAATGCGAGGACACTGCATTCACTGCTCTACCCACCTGGAACATAATTGCCATGAGCATTACCACTAACTAATATATTATAAGCCTGAAGAGATATGTGCATATGTCTGTTTTGCATTCTTGCTAATATTTCTTACAAACATACATTTATATTTATTTTTTACTACATATGTAGCGGGTGGTCATATTTAGGGGAAGCATCTGAGTGGTAACAGGCTCAGATGAAATAATTGTTAGGATTCATAGACCAATTTATGCAATGGGGAATATCAATGGTGTCCAGTTCCCTGGGGTCTATAGGTGGCGCTGTCACCATAGGCCGGGGTTGAACCACCATTGGAGAGCTATGCCCTTTGTGTCCTCTCGCGGCAGTGGTACAGCGGGCGGGGAACCTGCTGTGCCTGTTGTGGGAGGGTATAAAGGGGGCAGACGTCTTCCGCTAGGGGTCCACGCCCAGGCACCTTCAGTCTGGGGGTGGGTGATGGTGGTCTCCGGGTGCCCTAGGCCCGGAGACGGAGCTGCGGTCTCGCCCCAGACACCTTTGGTCTGGGGTGAGGTACTTTTTGGAGGCCTGGGGCCCAGTACCTTCGACTGGGATCTGCAAGAGATCGAGGGCTCCTAGGGTGTCCCCCGGTGTGGACGCCCGAATCTAGGACAAGGAGGCCAGGGAGGTAACCCTTTCCGAAGACCCAGTGCAGCATTCGCTAGTGACGGCGGGGCCTCTGGTAACTGTCCGGATGGATGTCCTTTCCCTGACAGGGGCCATTGCTTCTAGAAGGTAGTTCAAGTTCTCACGGTCGGTGGCAGCGACTGTGCGTCAAGCCTGTTGGTGTTATACAGAACAAGAGAAAACCAAGTTCAAGTTTGTGCCTGGACCTTCCTTCCCCACCTCGTCTGAACTGTATGTGTTACAACCTGTCTGCTCTCACAGAGACTGTTTATTGCTACGAATAAATAAGTGTTGGACTTTCAGCGGTGTGGACAGTAACTTACTGGGAGCTAAGGGGCCTACCTCCACCTGCGTGGACGGTGGCAATCATTCTCAAGAGAAGGTTTGGCTCTGGATGGAAACACAGACCCGAAGGTATGGTTTGATTAGCTCCATCTTTGCCTACAGTATGGTGTGAGCTGGTGGTGCGCCACACTCTCCTCCCTGGTCCCCTAGACGAGAGCCAAGTGCCAGAAGGGAGTAAAGGGTGAGGTCACTACACATACTTTCAGTGAGTTTAACTAATTTATTGCCAGGCATATATATTATCTTTATGCCATTACTGTCTACAAAAACATGAACTTTATCATACATTTCTAATGAATGCAATGAATTTAGTGACAAACACATATGTCGGCATATACTACTTTTTGATATTTCATATTTAAAATTACTTTCAACTGACTGATTTCTTTTTTCACCACTCTTGCAGCTGTTTTCAATTGCCCTACCAAAACTCAGAGGCCTTTTTTGGTTTATCTGAGTATATCCACTATATCTAGGTATATTTTCTTTTCACTCATTGGTAGTTATACAATTTATATATATACATATATATATATATATATATGTATATATATATATATATTTATTCCTGCAAATCCTCTTTTGATGTACCCTCACTTTGGAGCCATTACTCAGTTTAATGCTCTTACTTTTAGGGATTTCCTGTATCTGGCCCCAGTATATCCTTTTGGCCAGTCTGCTGTTCTGGAATGTTGTGAGGAGACATCTCTCCTCAGGGACAATAGCTACTCCATCAGGTATCGTTTGTAGACTCGTTTGTTTTAATTGATGCTCATAGGCCTTGAATTGGCAACCCCACTGGTACAGCTTTCCGTGCTACCTGCCTACAGCTTTTAATGTTAGGTAATGAAATATTGAAAACCACCCTGCTATCCAATACTATGTAAGTGGACTATTGAAATATTGTCTATGGTATATACTATGACTGCAAACCTTTATTTGTGAAACTGATTATATATACTCTTGATTATGTCATAGATGAATTTCTCCTTTTTACACACCCCTGAAGAAGGAGTAAAATGTACGTGAAACGTGTTGGGTGAAAGGAGGTCTTCTCATGTACCCCTCAGCACGGTGACACTCACTGATGTTGTTCAGATTAATCAATCAATATTTCATTTTTCATTTGTATCTTTAATGATGTTTAAGTATTAATAAAATATTTTCTACTCCTAATCTTGTACACTGTTACATTAATACAATAGTGCCTTAAAAGTCCACTTAGGGGAAATTTCCTTTTTTGTTCTTTAGGGAAGCCAATCCTGACTCTACCCATCCACTGAAATTTTACTGTATCCATCAGTTCATCCCCCACAATTGCTACCTGTATCACTGCCCTGTCCCTTTTAGATTATAAGCTGTCATGAGCCGGGCCTTCCTAACCCCCTTGTCAAAGACAGAACAGAAGTCCTGATGAAAGAGGTTTAATTGACACCACAACCTATGTTGTAGAAGAGGCAAACTAGCAGCATCCAATGTGGGAATAACTGAGTAATAAATTACACACCAGAGTAGGGTTTGTTTTACTAATTACACACCAATGAGGGGTTTTTAAACAAAATAGTTCATATTTGGCAGCAGCTACTGTACACATTGGTAAAACAAAGGGTTGCCTTAAAGGGAGCATTTGGAGGAGGAATATGGAAGCCATTACTGACATAATCATTGATTTGAAGGCACATACGCCAGTTTTATCCTTTCTTCACTACATGGTGGGTCACTGACCTGGAACAAGCATTGTCAGGTTTTGGGATAACTGACACGTAAAGCAAGGAAAATCAAGAGAGAGACAGAGATTACACATTTAAAAGAAAATCATCAGTGGCAAATTTTATATATTTAACTTAATAAGTTATTACCTCTACCTCAAATCAACTAAATTTGTATCAAGGTAATGTACTCAATTAGTGAATTCTGCAATTCCACTTGTGTGTTTAGTATACATGACTCATAGGACTCTCTATTGTCTTTAGCCATTAATGGCTTAAGTATCATACAGGTTCACTGTGATTATTAACTTCTATCACAGAGACCTGAAGAAAGCACACAACTGCACTAAAAGGATTAATTATTTGCTATCCTTGGAGCTAAAGTGTTATTCAGAATATTGACCTGTTGCTCTACATTATGGATGTTGACGACAGAAACTACCTATGAAACAAGAATTCATGAAGGTTGAATTATCCTGTACATGATGAGTGTTAAAGATCATGGTGTGCTGCTGACACCTTCTGTTCTACAGGAAGGTAACTATAATTGGAAAGTACATCTTTCATATTAAACACACACAAAGTTGGGAGAGAAGGTGGTACACCATGAGCTCCCAGCAACCCAAAGCAATACTTCAAATATAATAAACATAAAAATCTGCGCTAATTATTAAATGTCCTTAATACCGCTGTAAATATAAATGTCTTTCAAAAAATTCTCAGTATTTCCAAGTCCAATGTAGATCAAAGACTTTAACAACGTCCTCTCTGGTTATGAATCCCTTGTAATACTTTACTTAGGAGGTGAATCATCTCAAAAAAAGAAGCTACCACATAGTGTAGTATGTCTTTCCCAATTGGTGTATTAACAATGGGTTGATAATGTGCTTACATCAAAATCATAAAAAAATATATCTCCACTGGATCACGAGATGTGTTCTTATATATGTACCCTTACCCTCCTATTTTTTAAACAAAGCCTTCTGTGAAACTCCAATTCAGCTTTTCCTCTGTGTCTTTGTCTCCGCTCTGGAAGAATTATTCCTCCTCTTTATCCAACTAGGTGTCAGAAGCTCCCAAAAAGGAAGAATAGACACACAGGGGGTTATTTATGAAATGCAAATCCACTTTGCACTATAAGTGCACTGCAAGTGCACTTGAAAGTTCACTGAAAGTGCACTTGGAAGTGCAGTCACTCTAAATCTAAGGGGTAGATCTGAAATGAGAGAAAGCCCTGCTGATTTTATCAGCCAATCACGTGCAAGCTAAAAATACCTTTTTTTTTCCTTGTGTTACCCCCTCGGTTCTACAGCGACTTTACTTCCAAGTGCACTTTCCGTGCACTTTCAAGTGCACTTGTAGTGCAAGGTGGATTTGCCTTTCGAAAATAACCCCCCCCCCATAGTGTAATACTGCAAATAATGTAATCACCACTAGTTATAATCCATGCTACTTACAAAAGTGTGTTTATGTTTGTATATACCCTATTAAGCCCAGTACTGACCCCACTAGACATGTGCGGAATGGAAACATGTGTTTTGTTTCGGATAGATTTGTTATGTTACCAATTTCATTTCGTTGATTCGATTCTGAAATTGTTTCATTTCATTTCGTTTTAAGTTTGTTTTGTGTATAAATTTTCCAAGCAAAATTAGGATCAGTCGATTCAAATTCTGTGAGAAGAATAGCTGGTTGTTAAGGAGCGGCCCAGCAAGGAGTCACCAGATGACATTGGTGGGATGGTCTCACTCCCTTGTGATGTCAATGACCCAGCATGCCCTGGTTGGTGAAGTCACAAGGGGGCAGGGTTGCCCGTTGATGTTATTGGGTGACTCCGCCCCTTACCTATTTAAGAAATGTCAGACGGAGGAGCAGGCAGTTGGCAGGGAGCCTTCCACGAGACCAGAGTGTTTTTTTTTTCAGATTGGGCAGCGTGATTGATGATGGATCTACATCAGGGGAACATTGTTTTTTATTTTTATAAAAGGAATTGTCAAAAACGATTGTACTGCCTTTATTCACTTTTTACACTTTTTTTTAGGGTACCCCTACTCATTCACATAGGGGGGGCTGGGATCTGGTGTCCCCTTGTTAAAGGGGGCTTCCAGATTCTAATAAGGCCTCTACCAGCAGACCCCTACAACCACCGCCCAGGGTTGTGGGGAGGAGGCCCTTGTCACCATCAACATGGGGATAAGGTGCTTTGTTGAGGGCATGGTTTGGTGGGGAGCATTTGCTCATCCCCCTCCTCCCATTTCCTGACCTGCCAGGCTGCATGCTCGGATAATGGTTTGGTATGGATTTTGGGGGAACCCCACACTGTTTTTTTTCTGACTTTTCTATTCTTTTGTTTATATTTCAGCTCTCAGTGGGGAAGCACGCTGATAGCTGATGACTCATCAGTTGTTTAGACAGTAGCACCGGGCTTCCCGGTCCACTCCTGCCATCCTGGGCGGCCATCATATGACGTCATCAGGCCTCCCAGCCACCGTGTTACTCGGGTGCCGATGTCTGGCGGCCGCAATGTCCGCCAGGCACCCGCGATCGCCAGTTACAGAGCCAGGGACGTGTTTATAATTTAAAGTGGTATTAAACTATATATTTTATTTTCACTTTTTTGGGGCTTTCATGCGTAAATCTGCAAGAGAGAGATATATAATTTTGTAAGCATTTCATCTGCAAATTCTATAGCTGATTTTCTGGGCTTACAGAAATATGCCCAGTCATTCAACCCCCCAAAAAAAAAAAACAGCAATGGGCCACAGAGTGGGGAGTTTTGTGGGAAACAGCATTGGAGAGAAGGTGAGATTAAGGTGAAAGCTGCACGCTTATTGTAAAAATAGCTGGACTGCTTATTACAAAAAATACTGCGGTTACGGCTTTAACATGTCCAAAATAATTTTTTAAACCATATGGGTGGACAACAATTTTTAAATCTCAGATATGTTCACAGTCTCTAACCAACTAAATAGGGTCAATCCATTTCTGATGCATTTTTGCTGACTTGATGGCATGATCTCTACAATGTTTTAGGGCTTTAATGAAATTCAATAAGTGGAACCTATCTAGCAGTAGTAGAGATCAATATTTATTTAATACAGCAAAGATGAGTAAGAAGTGTTTGGAGATCATTTGTACAGAAGTACTTTAGGGATAGGGCGCCATTGTTTGGAGTTATTGCTTTACTTCCTGCCTCATTAAAAAAACACTGCATTTTTCTTCCAGGATTCAAATCTTACAAGCTTGCCATTTTGCGGCAGTCTGGGGTCCCAGTGGAGCCTCATCAGTGATGTAAGTCAGGAACATTCATTCCACTTGCTGGATTACAGCCCCCCAGAGGGGAGACACAAATTAGCAAGTGGCAGGATGCATTTAAGCAATGATCATCTGTAAGTTATTTATTTGTTTATGGAGATAGATGCCTTACTGGTGCAATGTGCCAGAGTAGTACTTAGCAAAGCAGCAGAGGACAGTAGGAAGCCTTTTTATCTCATGGTGTTAAAGGAATGACAATCCAAACTGATACAGTCTGAATACTAAGGTAATAAATCTAAGGTTCTGGAAGTTTGGGGCTTAAAGACCAAAGCTTGGCTCCAACATGGGCACAAATACGATTATATCCTAGAACTACACTTTATGAAATGAGGGAACTAATCCAAGTGTGAATACGATTCATGTGAAACTTGATTCACCAGAAAATATTTGTCCAGTAAACTGGATATTAACAAAATATTGTTTTTCATATTGGTTTTTTTTGGTGGTGGTGTTGGGTGGTGGTTTCTTTAATAATACTGATAAGTCAGATGATCAGAACAGGAGAGCCCCAAAAGGCTTACTTTGACTTGCAAACTTGGATGCCCAGTAGTATCTTAAACTCAGAGATGAAATCCTAATCAGACTCAGGGTTACAATGTCCATGTGAATGCAGCATGTGTTCCGATGAAAATATGACCCCCAAAACCCTTTACAAATAAGTGGCGGCAACAAGAGATGCTTAAACCTGCCTAAATTGGGGCGTGAGTTGTCTACAGCCATTACATCTGAGCCTTGCCGGTTAAGGTACAGCAGTGCACTAGGCATAGAGACCCCAAAAATGTGGATGAGCTGGTGTCCCATTTGGAGCAACATACTGAAACCAAGTATCTTCCCATGAAGTCTGTAACAGTGGTGGCTGGTGGCAGTTTTTTGGGGGGCACCCACAGCCACCCCCTCTGGTACGGTTGGTCGGTCGGGTCCAGAGCACTTACCCCACCTATGGCAGGCAGCCCTTAACCTGGATGGCGGGCATCACAGGTGGCAGGCATCATGGGTTGCAGGCATCACAAGCGGCTGCCCCTTGTCCTGCTCTCCTCCGCGGGCATCACGGCGGCTTCCGTCTTCTCCCTCCTCCTCCCTCCTCCTCGGTGACCAATCGGAACGCTTCTCCTTTTTGACCAATTGAGAAACGGGTATAATTTCCCCCATCTCTGAAAGCCTCTATGAGACAAAATTTGAGGAAGTCTATCATTTTCCCATATGGGAGTGTATCTAGTAGGATAAGAGACACCCAGTATTTTTTTAACTATATCTACATATTAACGTGCAGGTAGGCATTTCGGCAAGCGAGTCACCCCTCTTGCACCATCTAGAACATAGAGTGATAACCGCCCCTTAAATGCTTGTTTTATTCTTACTTATTTTGTCATTAAAAGATTTTGTAATGGCCAGGGATGTGGGGTTGAGGTTCTTGTCCCAGTCAACATGTAGACAAGATGTCTTGTCTAGGGGGGAGCCCCCTGGCAAGGTACCCCCCCACAATGTTAAGGGAAATGTTACCTGGTAAGGAGGCCCCTTCCTTTCCTACCAGCCAGGCTGGATACCTGCATGGGGTCCTCCTTAAATATATTCCTACCAGTGCCCTATTTAGAACAAGGGTCTGCTTTAGATTTTGGTGGCAACCCCATGCCATTTTTTTATTTTTTTATGCATGTGGTTCCCCGTGTTACCATGGCTCCTTGCCTTGCTCTGTCCATGTGGACTCAGCCTCTTTTGATTCTTATTTGCTGTTCTTATTCCCCATTGAACAGTTAGATGGGACTTGTAAAGCTCACTTTAAGCTGCAGACTGACCCAGTTTTAGAAAAGCTCAGGGGCCTAGCTTATAACCCCCTTACTAAGGAAAACAAGCAAAAGGTTTACTGGGATGTGAGAAAGCTGTACAGGGAGGGTCTACCCACCAAAGGCATAGAAAATACAAATACTTTTAATCAATGAAGTGGGACACTTAAGATGGCAAACAAGACTATTATAGGAGCTTTATATACAAGTCATGTATTTTATTTTTGCATCATATTTCAAATCAACATAAAACAATACATGTCATATAGCATAAATCTAATCACTGCACACCTTCACTTGTTCATCGTCACTAGTGAAATCTGGGCTGAACTACCACACAAAGCATAATCCACAAGGAAAAACTGTAGCAAGGCACATCAAAAACATACCAGGGAATGGGGGAAAAAAAAGAAGAGAAAACAGGTCAATTATATCCAAAGTTCCTCTCGTCCAACCTTCCAGCACATAAAGTGATGCACTCTTACTTACAGTGTGGATATTTTGCTTATTTGTCATTATAGATTATCCATACGTTTTCTGAGGCAGCTTATTGCAAATGTATTAAAATGTAACTTCCTCTTCCTCTACTATATAAACAAGTTTGTGTTCATATAGGATCAATCAGTTCTGTTCTTTGAACTCATGGGCACCGATGACCATGGATGTTTACAAGTCGCCTTTAAATTTAGAGAAGTTAGAAGTTGGCTACTAGGGATAAATGCAGATTGCATATATACAGTATATTTTTTTATTACTTTGATTGCATTTATGCCATATGACACATATATTTTAAAGGTCATTTTTATGATGGAATAATAAAGTACAGGAATTTAATATTAAGCAATAAGCACCTCTAATGATCTTGTTTGGCACCTGAAAAGTCTGTTGACTCAATTAAAATCGATTGCTATTTTCTGAATAACAGGGAGTATGGTGCCTTTAATCACCTATCAATTCACTAAATATAGTTGTAGCCAGGAGCTGGCTATTGTGTCTGCAGTTCAGGGACAGTATGCAGTGATATTATTGTGGAGCTGTCTCCCTCTAGTGTTGGCTTGGACTCCATATGTCATTTCCTGACAGACAGAAATGAGAGCAGAGCAAAGCATTGTGGTATGTGTAGTGCAGAGTGCTAGGGTTTCAACTCTAGCAGAACTGGCCTGAACTACAACCATCAGATTGCTGAGGAGGAAAAGACAGGACTTCTGGGAGAGGATATAAAAAGGCTGGCTTAGGCCTAGATTGCTCTCTTGGGACGTCGGCCTGGATCTGCCAGCATGAGTTCTGTGCCAGTGTAAGCTGCGGCCGAATCGCAGTCTGCATAGAAGGGAGCCATACAGCTGCATCCAGAAGAACATCTGTGGACAGCTTCGCTTCCTAGCTGTAGCTGTCCGGAGGTTGATTCAGATCCTTCAGTGTTACCTGCACTTCAGATCCGGGTAGGCCACAATGCGGTGTGATCAGAGGATCGGACACCATTCCCTGAGCCAGGACCCAGAGGGAGGGGCTGAAATCACCATCATCTTCATCGGCATCATTGACAGCAACTTGGTGATCAGTGAGCAGACACCTGCCCATTTGAATCCATAGACACTGCATATAGACATCATTGTCTTTGCCCACACTTGTAGTCCCACAGGAAGCAAGTTCTTTACCACGGATAGAAACTGTATGCAGACATCTGTGCTTTGCTCACACAACCCTGTCATCTGTGACTCTATTGGATACAATACTATTGAAGCAACATATACGATGACCGTGTGCTTGTAGGTTATACAGGAAAACTCTGCAATTACAAGGAGTTAATTACACAACAGCTAAATTTGCTCTGTTCCACCACCAAATAATTATTTTCTTCATCATACTTCGAGGGCTGAAGATTTGCTGGATTTCACAGAGTCATCATTAACCCCCTTTTTTGTTCTTTCCTCATCTTCCTAAGAGACTAATATTAATTAGTATAAGGGGTCTGCTCACATTTCTCTGAAACTCTGTTTAAAGGAGCCAGCCAACCTTAATACAACAGTTTGCTGAATATTTGTCAGTAGTTAATGTTAAGTGCCGATGGGCTGAGGAGATAGAGGGGAGTGGTCTGCCATAGTTCTATTAAGTGTCAGTCACCTGCTTCTCTGCTGCCTGTTCACATAGGCCTAAAGAAATTAAAAGGGATTGCATTTGAAGTATGTTACTTTGCATTTCTTTGATATTACTTATGTAGAGGTCTTTAGATTACACAATTGCATTGCATACTAGTGATGTATTATTTCTAACAAGTTACCTTTATGACGTATAGTCTTATGTTATGCTTTTCTATGTGCCACTTTTGCCTCAGTAAACAAATCTAAATTGTTTCACCTGCAATGTGTAAGTTCATTATTTGTGGTGATAGTTGGTACAAATGGCTGAACCCTCAGTGTCATAGGTGTCGGAGGACTTGCAGAGTCGGGGCAACCAGTGGGGTACAGATTCTACCAGTGGCCCTCACGAGGGCAGTGCTACATAGTATATTGGCAATGTATTGCACCAAATCCATTCAGGGGAATCTTGTTCAAGGTGGTGCACAAAGTTACCCCAGCAGATCACTTGGGAATAACTAAAGCCAAGGCATTAGTGACACCAATTTTTTTCTGGCCTAACATTCTCCAAATACACTATGGAAGAATAGAGTGTGTAAATGCAGGACATCTTTACAGGAAGAGACCAACCTGTCTTCTTAGCAGACTTCTTAGGTGATACTTGGGCTTTGGGGGCAAACGTTAAAGTGATCGTTTTTCCCTATAAAAATAAAAAAACATGTTATGCTTACCTGCTCTGTTGCAGTGGATTTGCACAGAGCTGCCTGGATCCTCCTCTTTTGGGGTCCATCTTCTGTGATCCTGGACCCTCCCTCCTGCTAAGTGCCCCCACAGCAAGCAGCTTGCTATGGGGGCACCCGTACCGAGTTACAGGTCCCTGTGTCCATTCAGACAGGGAGCCTGGACCTGCCCCCTCTCTCCCTTGATTGGCTAGCTGACTTTGATTCACAGCTGCGGGAACCAATGGCACCGCTGCTGTGTCTCAGCCAATCAGGAGGGAGAATCTCTGACAGCTGAGACAGTCGTAGACATCGCTGGGCAGAGAGGGACCTCATGTAAGTTTTTTGGGGGGGGGCTGAGGGGGGCTGCTGCACACAGAAGGCTTTTTATCTTAATGGATAAAATGCATTAAGATAAAAAACCTTCTGACTTTACAACCCCTTTAAGATCAATTTCCAACTCTCTTTCACACAAGAAACTCAGCTCATGGGAATGCCTGTGGCAGACGGTGTCTGTTTTGTAGGGTCAGACGTCGGGGAAGAGGCCCTTGTTACTTAAGGTGCCTTGCACGGGGAAGAAGGTGTCGTAAAGGGAACCTCTTGCAATTTTACACAGTTACATAGTTAGTCAGGCTGAAAAAAAAATAGTCCATCTACAGTAGTTCAATCAATAAAAGAGAGAAAAAAGAAAATACAATACAATCCCATATACACAATCCTATACCCAAAGTTGATCCAGAGGAAAGCAAAAAACCTCAGCAGAGCACGATCCAATTTGCTACAGCAGGGGAAAAAATTCCTTCCTGATCCCCCGAGAGGCAATCGTATATTCCCTGGATCAACTTTACCTATAAATGTTAGTACCCAGTTATATTATGTACATTTAGGAAAGCAATCTATTGAGCTGGCCAGAACCATCTCTTGAGGGAGTCTATTCCATATTTTCACAGCTCTTACTGTGAAGAAACCTTTCCGTGTTTGGGGAGGAAATCTCCTGGGACTTAACACATAAATAATGACATTCTGTCCCCCTAAAATGCTGGGGAAAATGTATAGGAATCTGGAAGCCTCGTTATAATAAGGAGCCCCCTGCAATATCCCTCTTCCCAATTAAAACATGGCTAGTAAGATAACTTTAGTAGACGTCAAAGTGCCTTCACTTTTCTAATGCCGTGTACACACGATCAGTTTTACAGATGAAAACAGTCCGATGGACTTTTCTCATCGGACAAACCGATCATGTATGGGCCCCATCGGTCTTTTTTCCATCGGTGAGAAAAAATAGAACATGTTTTAAATTTATCCGATGGGAAAAAAAACTATAGCAAATTCCGATCGTCTGTGTCGAACTCCATCGGACAAAAAACCCACGCATGCTCAGAATCAAGTCGACGCATGCTCAGAAGCATTGAACTTAATTTTTTTCGGCTTGTCGGAGTGTTTTACGTCACGGCGTTTGGGACGGTCTGATTTTTGACTGATGGTGTGTAGGCAAGACTGATGGAAGTCAGCTTCATCGGATCTCCGATGGAAAAATCCATCGGATTAGAATCCATAGGAAATCCGATCGTGTGTACAGGGCTTTAGAGTTCTTTTTCACTAATGTTTAATACCTGGTATATAACTGTAAGACCATTTCTGAGGTTTCTCTTCACTGGAGGCTGTTTGTAAAAAAAGAGCTATAAAACAGAAATCATGCATTGATTTTTTCATGTCTGCGTGCATGAAGATGATTAAGCTTTTAATACTGAGTTACTAGGCAGGACACAAGATAACTTTAGTTGGTCCAAGAAAATGGCATCGATTTCACTACCTTCTCAGGATGAATAAAAATGTAGCTTCACTGAATGGGAGAAAAAAATGGACACTCATCGTAACCTATCAGTTACTAGGACAATCTATCATTGCTGATATATTGAGTCTTCGCCAGTCTTCTTTAGGAGATGTATCAGGCAAAAGTCAGTTACATTCCAACTGAGAGAACTCATTTTAAATCGACCAACTTCTGCAGAATCTCTTAATTTTCAATTGTTGGTGATGACAGCTGTAAGAAGTAAACCGAAAAGCCATAATCTGGAGTAGAAAGTGTAGTTAGCAGTCCAAGGCAATCGACTCTACACCACAGTAAATGATAGCATTGATTACAACGTATCATTTAGTGGGCTGTATATTTTATTTCAGATGGTATATTGATTGCAGATCTCTCTTTTTATCTGTCTCCTTACAAGTCGTACTTGTAGTCATTGAGGTACTCAGATAAATAATTGCCCCTCTGGTTCTGTTTTCTGTTTGGCTGGTTGACAAGATTAATGTTGTGCTTGATGCTAATGTCTTATTATCTAAATAAGGCTGGCAGCTTGAAGCCAGTACTTTATTATTACTATCTATTATTATTTTGCACTGCTTACGGGACACAGAATGACTGCAATTTTATATATTACTAATACTATCTCAGTTTGCGTATTTCAGAATTCTTTCTGCAAGCTCAGAAATCTATCATGCAAACTCAGTTACCTCCTAACCTTTTGAGATGGACACGCCTTGATACAACCCCAAATCTGTGAACCATAGTAAATTAAATTGCAAGAATGATTGCATAAAGTAAATGTTCAGCCCAAACTTTTTCACTGTCTGGTGAAAATGTTGTCAGTAGGACAAGAAGTGAGGGGGAAATCTCTCTGAGTCCCGGTTAGCAGGGAAAAACCAATAGGTGTTCTAATTCTTCCCCACTCTATCCCAAAAAAATATAAAAAATGTTGGCTAGATTTACATTTTAAAGCTGAACTTCAGAATATACAAAATGTGTCCTAAGTACAAGAAACCCCTCTTAGACAGTTTACTCTGGAACAGGTATCTGGTTGATTTCCCCTCACTTCTGGTTCTGGTAACAGCTTTAAAATTTTAGATTCTCTATCACTTTCTATCTCAATTACCAATACAAACTGAAAGGCTAAATGTTCCTAGTTGGAACACAGACAGCAAAAATAGCAGCGGTTCCAGCACCTTTTTCCTCCAAAATAAAAAGGATTTGGATATACATACACAAAATTAATTACCAATGCACTGTTGCCTTGGTAAAGTATCTTCTTACCTGCTATTATTTGGCCTACTGCATAAATGTTTCCCCTGGGGAACTATCCTACCCTCTCTCACCCCTTTCCTTGCCTTTGTCTCTACCCTTTTTACCCTTTTTCTTTTATCTTTATCTCTTTCTTTGTTTTTGCTCTTTATTACTCTCTCTTATTTGTGACACAGAAATGGTGCTTCCTTTCCCGAGAACATTGTCTTTTTATTTTTGGTTGCTGGTTCCTATTTAACAGGCCATTAATGCAACCTGAACACTTGTCAGACTTATTTGCTTCTTGAGGTCCACATTCCTTTGGCCTCCTCCATAGTTGAATTCTGTTAAGCCCCGTACACACGATCGGTTTGACTGATGAAAACCGTCCGATGGATGGTTTTCATCAGACCAACCGATCGTGTATGGTACCCATCGGTCTTTTTTCCATCGGTTGGAAAAAATAGAACTTGTTTTAAAATTTTCCGATGGATAAAAAACCGATGGTAATTTCCGATCGTCTATGGGCAAGTCCATCGGTTAAAAAACCCACGCATGCTCAGACTGAATTAGGAGACGGGAGCGCTCGTTCTGGTAAAACTAGCGTTCCTAATGGAGAGAGCACATTCGTCATTCTGCAAGTTATTGCTTCGTTTAATGCAGCGCACGTTTTTTTGCTTTAGAACGGTCTTTAAAATGTCATTTTGGCAGCAGATCTTTCTCATGAGTTCTGAGAAACGTATGTCTTTCTTCTTTCTTGTGATCTTAGGAATAATTAGTTTAATTCTTCAAGGCCGACCTCACAAATTACACCTTTTTTTTTGTTTTTGTCTTTAAATTTGTTGTGCATTTTTTGGTGTGTCAATTTCTCCGAACAACATATTTTTTTTCTTTTTTACTCATGGAGGTTGTTGTCCCTTGTTATTAATTACACATTGTATTTATGAAATCTTATTGCTACTTAAAAAAAAACCACATCAGGCATGTATGTTGGCTGAAATCAAATTTCCCTTTATTTCGAAAAAAACCCCCAAAAAAACCGAAGGGCAACTATTCAGAAATTAGCAGAGAATATCAAGTCATTAGATCCCAAATGCAGACCTGACTATGATCAATAATAAAATCAACAACAGCATGAAATCAGGAGCAGCAGCCAAAGACATACATCATCCCAAGCTGTGGTACTCCATCAACCTTCAATTTCTGGATGAGCAGCTCGAGGCCAGGGAATCACCTCCTGCTCTTCCCTGTAGCCTTCCTTCCACGCCTCTCTGCAGCGTTCTCTCCACGGCCCCGTCCACGCACCCTTGCAGGCTGGTCCACTGTGGGTGGTGATGTGGCAGGAGGAGGAGGAGAAGGAGGAGAGGGATTGGCCTGCTGCGAGATATGGGTGGCCTCAGTCAGCAGCCCCCTTGCCCCCATGTGTACGGCCATATATATGAGGTGCTCACAAAGGGCCCGTTGTCCCGCCTCCATTCTGAGCAACTTATCCGCCAGATAGGTGCTAAAGCCCTCCGTAGGGTTGAGGGGGGCCCTCATAATGGCAGCAGCCTCCTGAATCATCTTTAGTGACTCCTCCTCCACTTGTGTCATCCGCCGTTGTTTTGGCAGCCTGACATGGAGGGGAGCCACTTGGGAGACGGTGCTGCCACTAGGCCTGGGGACCTGCTGAGTCCCACTTGGCCCTGCCTCCTCCTGCCTGCCACACTCCTGACCCTCTTCCTCCTGGCTTGCCTCATCCTGTTTTTAAAATAAAATGAAAAATTGGATTATTTGGGGAATCTATCACACACAATTTTGATCTCATTACTGTTTTTTTTTTGGGGGGGGGGATGATATCATTTATGGCTAATCCAAACAGTTCAACACAATATTACTTAGTGGACAATAATTATGATCAAAAATACTATACCTGGCTGAAGATGCGAAGATCTGGCTCTTCTAGCTCGGGAGGCTCCTCCTCCGCCTCTGCAGGGGTGGAGGGAAGGGTGGAAGGAACGCTGGAGGGAAGGGTGGAAGGAAGGGTTGAGGGAAGGCTGGAAATAGATTCCCTGGCCTGGATCTGGTCACCCAGAAATTGAAGATGTCTGTAGTACCACAGCTTGGGCTTTACTACATCGTCGGCTGCTGCTCCTGATCTCTTTGACTGGCGCACTTCCTTGTATTTTTTTTATAGGAATTACGCAGGTTGTTGATTTTATTATTGATCATAGTGTAGTCTGCATCTGGAATCCATGGCTTCATATCCTCTGCTAATTTGGTAATAGCTGCCCGACGTACATCACTCTTGTGGTACGCAGGGTGTTTCAGTTCCCACAGGTTGCGCTGTTCCTTATATTTTTCAATAAAAGTCAGCATCACCTCCGGCTCTCGTAGTTTATGCATCTTTTTGGATCAGCAAGTAAAAAAAAAAGTAAAAAAAAGAAAAGGATCAGAATTGATTCTCCTCAACTTATCACAATATTGCCCTTTACAATCATGAACCATTATAGGCCACTGCAGGCCCGAGTTCCCTTCTTACCTTAGTTCACTTCGTTGGTTTACTCCGCGCATCCCTAATAACTTCTTTCCCCTTTTTATACCCTGCGCATGCGTGTAACTCCGCCCTCGTCGCCCGCCCATGACGGACTTTTTCAGCATTTCCCCGCCCCTTAACGATCGGCGCACAGTGTGAGACGGCGACATGTCGCAGACACAGGTGGCTTCTTTAGTTGAAATTACCGACGAGGAAAGCCCGGAGGCGGAAACGTCCCGATCCAGTAAAAAAAGATACAAGGCGACTAATATGTCTTTTTCTGAGATGGCGGAGATGGTGGACATTCTGCGGAGGAAGGATTACGAGGGCAAGCATGGCCCATATGACACCCCTAATCTCCAGAAGTCACAAATTATGGACAAAGTGGCGAAGACTCTCTATAAAAAATATGGGGTCAGGAGATCCAAGGAACAACTCCTTAAATGTGGTCAGACCTGAAGCTCAGGGAGCCGGAGCAGTATAGGAAGCTTATAAAAAGCATTGAAAAAAGTAAGTATATTTTACTGTGTTCTTTCACATTGTAATATGTATTCTTCCATGATTTGCAACATGTGCTTGGCTTGACTGGTTTCACATTTTAAAATCTCAACTTTTATGTTAAGTGGAGAGTCCACTTATTTGCTAAATGTGTGGAAAAAATAATTGCTGCTCTTCCCCCAAACATGTTTGGCACATATCCACGTAAACTACATGTGGGCATGCCTCATTTTACTTCAACAATGTTTATCTACACATTGTTGGCTAGATGATGTGTTGTAAGGAAATGTAGAATGTGAATGAAAGGATAAACTGTATTCTGGGTAAAGGAGATGACACTCCAGCAGTTGTGTACTCTTTTTTGTTCTTCATCAAGATACTATACTCTGCGCCACATGACCAAATTTCTTAACGGTGTCACACACAGGTGGTCCAGTGGATACCTTGGAGGTTATCCAAGTGTATTTGTGAGTGTCCTCCAAAATAACATGTTGCTATGTTGAGTTTGCAAGATCTCATATACCAAATATCAATTGGACCCCACTTTAAAACATTGAGAATCCATTTTCAGGCCTAAAAAGTCTGTGTGCTAAAGGATACATTTTTTTTTCTATTCCCATAGGGGAGAGGAGAGTGGGAGGACACCATGCTCAGGAGACGAGGAACCCAACACCACAGAAACTCCCCGAAGATCCCAAAGCAGACCAAGTTCAGCAGGTTCAGGAAGCGGAGGGGGAGAAAGCGGAGGTGGAGGAAGGGGAGGTGGAGGAAGGAGAGGTGGAGCTTATCAGCACAACAGGTCAGTGTCTGTCACCACAACTTCAAGGTAAATCCTGATGTAGGCCTGCATAGTTTAAAAATATTTGTTTCTTTTTAGGGACTGAACATGGGGGTGTGTCAGGAAGTCCAAATCCTCCATTCTCGAGTGCCAGCGCCAAAATAATCATTCAGGAAATCATGGAATGCAGTAGCGAAATGGACATTATGAGAAAGAGAATGATTGTGATTGAGCAAAAATATAAAAACATGATAGATATTTTGGGGAGAATAGTGTGAACCCCCCCTTTTTGTGTGTTTTGTTATGCGTTGGAAATTTTCTATGGGATTTCCACCAGCCCAAATGTGAAGATGCACACACTGAAGACTCAACATGTGCTTTCTGCCGTCACAGGATATCTATGTCCCTGTTTTGGGGGTGCAACCTCTTCCTCCCTCCTCAAGTAGGGGAGAGGAAGGGTTTTCACCCCCAAAGCACGTCCATTGATCCCCCATGATGGCAGATAGCACATGTTTACCCTAGCCATGGGATCATGTTGAAGATACCCATTTGAGCCCCAAAAATAAAGTGTGGTTCTTCACATTTGTGATGGATCAGGGGTAACATCACCCCATCTCCTGTTTGTATTTTTCACTGTGTTATTTTATTACTTTTTAAAAAAAAAAAAATTTGGCTTTTGACCCATGCATGTTTCTGCAAAAAAAGGCGCACAAAAAAAATTAAAATTATTTCGAAAAACAACCAAAACTGTGGTGCAATCAATAAAAACATTCAGGAAGTTTAAAAAAGGTGTGCCTTGTTCTTTCTATGCTCAATAGCAGTTCTGAAGATGCAAAAATAGTGTTTTTACCTCTGAAATTAGAGGCTATTTACTAAGGACAAATACACTTGGCACTACTAGAACCTGGGAGACACGTAAACCACAAATACAAGAATGACAACACAAGTTTGTAGTAAATCAAATATTTTTGTTTATTTTAAAAAGGGACAATCAAAGGTCAGATGTGGTCTGGCATTGCGATGCCCCCCCTACCCGTGAAGTACTCTACGTATTTATGACGTACTTCACGGGCACTTTGGGGGGCCAAGCCAGTACGGGCAGTGCTGAGGCCGGTCAGATTTATCAGTTCAGAGGGACCGGCCTCAGGCCCAACTGATGACACATAATTTGTGGAGAATTTCCGTAAAAAATTGTGCAACAAGCAGCAGCAGTAGACAATGTTGTTGAGTTTATAATCCGCCAAATTTATAGCTGTCTGGAACAGGCGGAACCGGCTGGCCATTATCCCGAAGGCATTCTCCACAACTCTCCGGGCTCTGGCCAGCCGGTAATTAAAAACCCTCCTCTCCGGGGTGAGGGTGCGTTGGGGAAATGGCCGCATGAGGTGTGGTCCTAGTCCAAAAGCTTCATCCGCAATGAAAACGAACGGTAGCCCTTCCACGTTCTCTGAATCTGGAGGCAGTGCAAGACCCCCAGCCTGCAGACGGTGAGCGAACTCCGTCTCTGCGAATACTCCGCCATCGGACATCCGGCCGTTCTTCCCCACGTCCACATATAGGAACTCGTACCGTGCCGACACCACCGCCATTAACACAATACTATTGAAACCTTTATAGTTAAAATAGTATGACCCTAAACGGGGGTGGCGGCACTATGTGGACGTGCTTCCCATCAATTGCCCCTCCGCGGTTGGGGAAATCCCACCGCTGGGCAAATTGGGAGGCCACAGTCAGCCATTCCTGTGGTGTGCTGGGGAACTGTGGAGTCAAACAAAAAGAAGACATTAGTACGGTTTATGTTTACAGTGCAAGCAGATTACACACAAAAACATTGTTGACCAACATAATTCTAACATTATTATTTAGGGGAGTATTTCCTACCAATAAACAAAGGCCCACTTAGCAGATGCCTCACCCCCTCTGAGTGGACATTCTAAAATAATCTAAGGGGGGGGGCCTAAGGTGATTGTGGGGGATCCAAAAAAAGGCTCAACCACTCTGCTGAGCTTGATTGAGAGCTTAATTTTTTTTTACATCTTTAGGGGGGGGGGGAGGGAGGGTTGTCAAACTACGTGGGCAATGACCCCAAAAAAATGAAAAGGAAAATAGAAGGCTAGCTGGGTTTGCGCCCACGATAGCATGCTGGAGAGGTTAGTGAAGGAAAATAGGCATGTAGGGCCCAAAAAGGCCATTACAGGTAAAAACATGCATGGGGAAAATGGGGACGTTACCAGGATATTACAAACAGGCAAATTTGGGTTAGGAGGGAAAAAATAAGAAGATTCTAAAACAATCAAAACATATAATGTGAGGTTAAAGGAGCAAAATTACCTTCATATAGTCCTTCTGCAGGACCTGAATGATGGCCGAACACGTCTCAGGGATAATGATCCCGAGAGCCTGGGGGGAGATGCCTGTTGAGAACTTGAGGTCCTGCAAGCTTCTCCCAGTCGCCAGGTATCTCAACGTGGCAATAAGCCTCTGCTCGGCAGTGATGGCCTGGCGCATCAGTGTCCTGCCTCGTTATATAGGGGGACAGCAAATCCAACAGACGGTGAAATACGGGGTCCGTCATCCTGAGATAATTCCTGAAATCATCAGGATTATTCTCATGGATTTCCCGCAGCAGAGGCATATGAGAGAATTGGTCCCGCTGGAGCAACCAATTCTTAGTCCATGAACTCTTCCTCACCCTGTTCACAGACTGAACTCGGGTTACAGTGTTAACTGCAACACCAAGCCCAAAGCCAGCACGAGCTCGAGAACGAGAATGCACTTCAAACATGGTTTTAAACTGGTCGGCTGGTCAGAACGCACTCAAACAGAACGCACCGTGGAACAGCAAGGCCTGAGAAGAACGACCTGAAAAACAGTAAACGAACGGCCAAGAAGGCACTGCAAGGCAGTAACGACCTGACTGCACACACTGAATCACAAATACAAACCCACAAGCACAAACTGAACACCAGGAAACGATCTGCAAAGCACGGAGACTGAAAAGCGCGAATCGGCTCTCACCAAACTTTTACTAACACGCGGTAACACGAAATCAGCAAAAGCAGCCCAAGGGGTGGCGCCATTAGATTTGTTCGGCCCTTTTATAGCGCGTCGTACGTTTTGTACGTGCCGTCGTTTTCTTGCCGTCGGTTTTTTAACTGATGGTGTGTGGCCAAGACTGATGAAAAACAGTTTCATCGGATTTCCGATGGTCAAATCCATCGGACGAAAATCCATAGGTTATCCGATCGTGTGTACAGGGCTTTAGTTTCCCCAGGTTCCGAAACGCTTATTCTTGATATGTGTAGCTTTGCATGATGACTTTTGTGCCACAATTTCTGTCCCTCTATTTACTGTTCTTTGTATCTGCAATGCTCTTCTTTGTTTTGTTTTACTTAAAGTGAAAGTAAAGTTCCACACATTACTTTTACCTATAGGTAAGCCTATAATAAGGCTTACCTATAGGTAGTGTAAATATCTCCTACACGGGCATTGTTTAGGAGATATTTACATTACATGCAGCCAGTGATGTCACTGACGCATGCACTCTAAAGAAACGACCAGCCGTGCTATTCATTCCGAGTCCTGTGCCGTAATTGGCGGATTCCGCGCGCATGAGCGGGAGGGACGTCATCGCAGCTCCAGTCAGTCACGGAGTCCGCAATCCCTGAAGCAAGATGGGTGACGATAGGAGCCTGCTGCAGCTCTGAGATCTCGGCATGGATCTCGGCATGGATGCAATAATGTTAAAGTAGAACTATAGGCAAAACTATTTTTATATCATTTTGGATATAGTAAGGGAGGGTTATAATGCATATATTTGTTTCTTTCATTTATGTCCCATTGTGGAGATTTACCTTCACTTCCTGTCCCATAGCTAAAACAGGAAGTGAGAGAAAATCCCTGAAAATTAGGGGAATCTCTTAGGGACCCCCAGGTCATCAGAGCTAGTGTCCCCATTGGAAGATTTCCCCTCTAGTACTTTTATGGGGACAACCCAAAATTTGAGATTTTCTTTTACCTTCAGTTTTGATGAAAATAGAAAACATGACAAATAGAGAAGGTACCGGTAAGTCTCCCTAACGGGGACACAGGCAGCGATAAAGACCTGACAGTGTTCCAATCCCTCTCCATTTTATCCAAAACTAAAAAAAAAAAATGCATTTAGTTTTACTTTACAGGGTATAGGGCTTTATTGGATTTCCAGGTAATGGTGCTGGTACTTAGGGCTTATGACCTGAGTTTTGTATTGTGTACTATGGATCTGCTTTGTAGTATTTGTTGTTGCACCCCCAGGTATGACTTTCCAAGTATGACAAGCAACAATAGCTTTAATTAAATTTAGTTCTGAGCTTTTTTTTTTGCATCTTGCACATTCATTTTCACACCTCTAATAGAAAGCACATTTTTGACTCACAGTCCCTTATGCCACGTACACACGATCGTTTTTCTTGTCATTTTTTTTCTTGCCGTTTTTCATGTCGTTTTTTTTCATGTTTCCTCTCAAGCCTGTCTTGCGTACACACGATCATTTTAAAAAACGATCAAGCAAAGCGCAGTGACGTATACCAGGTACAACGGCACTATAAAGGGGAAGTTCCGTTCTAATGACGCCACCCTTTGGGCCGCTTTTGCTAATTCTGTGTTACCGCGTGTTAGTAAAAGTTTGGTGAGAGACGATTGGCGCTTTTCAGTCTTCGTGCTTTGAAGATCGTTTTGTGGAGTTCAGTTTGTGCTTGTGGGTTCGTATCTGTTTGGCAGGGCTTGTAGTCAGTTTGTATCTGTTTATTCAGTGCGTTCTCGTCTGCTCGTTCCTGTTTTTCAGCTCGTTCTTCAGAGGCCTTGCTGTTCTTCCGTGCGTTCTTCTAGTTCGTTCTGAGCTTGCGACCGTTATCTAGCCATGTTGCGGCTACGTACTCGTCGTAGAGTTCGTGCTGTAGTTGGTGCAGGGGTTCATGCTATATCCCGACTCCATGCCATGAACAGGGTGAGGAGGAGTTCATGGACCAAGAATTGGTTGCTCCAGCGGCACCAGTTCTGTCATATGCCTTTGTTGCGGGAGATCAGGGAGAATAATCCTGATGACTATAGGAATTTTCTCCGGATGTCTGACCCCGTATTTCAGCATCTGTTGGCTTTGGTGTCCCCCCTACATTACCAGGCAGGACACCGTTATGCGTGAAGCCATCAGTGCTGAGCAGAGGCTCATTGCCACGTTGCGATACCTGGCGACTGGGAGAAGCCTGCAGGACTTAAAGTTCTCCACAGGCATATCCCCCCAGGCTCTGGGTATCATTATACCAGCGACGTGTTCTGCCATCCTCCAAGTTTTGCAGGAGGACTATATTAAGGTAAGTGTTCTTATTTCAAACATCACATTGTATGTATTTATTTAAATTATTTTTTTGGGGGGGTTTATTAGCAGTCCCTAATTCCCATGATTCTTAGCTGCAGGGAATTTCCCCTTTCTCCACATGCTAATTTTTGTTTTTGAATTTTTTCATTAGGCCTACATTAACATTTGCCTTACCTAACCTCTCCAGCATGCTATCCTGGGGCCATACCCACCTTGCCTAGTCCTTTCCATGTATTTTAATCTATGCTCCATCGTAGTGCTTTACCCTAAACGCCCCCTAAAGATTGCCTAGGAATGTAACATTTGTCCAAAATTCAGACAGAGTGCTACAGCCTTCATTTGTGATCTCCCCAACTCATCTTCAACCCCCCTCCCCTTTTTTTTTGTGTGTTTTTTTTGTTTTTTTTGTTGCTTACTACTAATGTTTTAATTTTTCTGTTTCCCCCAATGTTGGCCATGAATGATTTTCTTAAATCTGCTTTCAATGTTTCAGTCTCAAAGTATTAATTTATTTTTGATTTCATTCCACAGTTCCCTTCTACGCCACATGAATGGCAGAATGTGGCATCGGACTTTGCCCAACGATGGAACTTTCCAAACTGTGGAGGGGCCATCGACGGCAAACATGTTCGGGTCGTCCCACCACACCATTCGGGATCCTTTTATTATAACTATAAGGGGTTCCACAGCATTGTCATGATGGCAGTGATGTCGGCCACCTACGAATTCCTCTATGTGGATGTTGGCAAGAATGGCAGGATGTCTGATGGAGGAGTTTTTGCACAGACGGAGTTTGGGGAACGGCTCCTTTTGGATCAGCTGGCCTTGCCACCAGCGGAGCAGAATGTGGAGGGACTCCCATTTGTGTTTGTGGCGGATGAGGCGTTTGGCCTGGGTCCCCATTTGATGAGGCCATTCCCGCAGCGCACCCTCACCCCTGAGAGGAGGGTGTACAACTATCGGCTGGCCAGAGCAAGAAGGGTGGTTGAAAATGCCTTTGGCATCATGGCCAGCTGCTTCCGCCTGTTCCTCACCTCCATCCACCTTGCCCCTTACAAATGGAACCATGTTGTAATGGCGTGTTGTGTCCTACATAATTATCTCCGGGTGCATTCCACAAATTATCTGACTTTGACTGGGCCTGAGGCCACCTTAATGGAAGCAGAACATCTTGTGGCCCTGGAAGCTGGCCGTCCAGGCTTGGCCCCCCAAACCGGACGTGAGGTCCGTGACAAATATGTGGATTATTTTGTGGGTAGGGGAGCCATTGAAATGCCTGATGACTTTTAACCTTTTAATTTAGAAAAATAAAACATTATTTTTTCTCAAAGATTGGTTTCGTGTATATTTTTAATAATGGTTTATGTTTTTCTGAGGTTTACCTAGTGGACTTGTATTGCCATGTGTATTGTGCATTCTTAATTAGCCTTCATTGTCAGTGTAAACACAAAACATTGCTTAGTTCACTTTGCACAACATTTACATAATGAAGCCACAACTTCTTGATACCAAAATACCATTTTTTATTTTTGTATTGGACAAATCCTTTTAAATGTAGATGTCCCAAACATTTTTTGCTTGTTAAAACGCATGAACAGCCATGCATACAAAAAAATATAAAAAAATATATATTGAAAATTTTAATTTACTAGTCCTAAAAGGTTCATTGAAAAACATACCTGCCAAAACACAGCAAGTTCAACGTTAATTTTTCTAAAAACATTAGACACACCCAAGCACAGCCATGATATTTTGTAGCCTTTCCTCCACCCGCTTGGTATTTTCCCTGATCTCTATCAAGTCTCCCTTTAATTTTTGAAGGTCACGACAGCGGACCATCAGGTATTGGATCAGGATCTGGGCACTGTGATGTGTCAAATTGTTGGGGTCTTCGGGCCAGAACTGCACCTACATTAAAAAAAAAAACATGTAGTATAGAATATGTAGGCCTACATCTATTAACCTGCATCTGTCTGGTTTGACACTGACCTGTTGAGGTGCCACTTTCCACTTCCACAACCTCACGTTCCTCTCCATCATGTGGGTCTGGGGCTATTGTTGAAGGTGTTGGATTTCGAGGCTCATCTGACGTAGCTTTTGGAAGCCCTATGGAGATTGCAAGAAAAGGTATAGTTTCATTATTAATGTCGATTTTTTGGAGAAAAAAAAACCATGAGCAAATAATTTGCAAACAATCTTTTGAAGTGTGGTCCATTTTTCAATGTACCCCCAGTGACAACAGGAACACATGATTGGATACATAGCCAAATACATAGCATATACTTGTTTTTTTTTTAAATGTCCTTTGGATTTGATCCCTAAAAATAATTGGTGACCAAATTTGCTACCCCAAAAAAACAAATTAAAATGGGTGTTCACACTGGATGATCCAAAAACATCGTTTGATGAACTGTACGGAGAATGAGGTTTAATACGTCCGTTTACTTTGTGGACGAATCTGAAAGATGGTATCTTTCACTGTACGATATCAAAGACAAACATACACAACATAATACAAGTAATAATCTCTAGCCGGGAAAATAGCAATAAAAAACGTACTTTTTCGTATAACTTTCTTGATTCGTTTGTATTGGTCGGGCTCCCGCAACTTCAGATCAGACCATCGTTTTCTGAGCTGTTCCTTCGTTCTGCACACCCCGAATTTTTGGTGAAGACTTTTGACCACTTTGCCCATAATTTTTGACTTGACCAGATTCGGCCTTTTATACGGCCCATGCTTGGCATCATAATCCTCCCTCTTTAAAATGGCGACCATCTCCACCATTTCCTCGAATGACATGTTGGATGCCTTATATCTCCTGGATCGGGATTTGGGCTCCTCAGGAATTTCATCCTCTGTAGAGGTAATCTCAGCCACCTGTGTCTCCGCCATGTTGCTAAGCACTACGACGAGCGAGAAGGGGCGGGAAAAGTATAATATCGAACGTCAGGGGCGGGGAAAGCGTGCAGAGTTCCACGCATGCGCAGTGTATATCAAGTGCCGATCCATGTGTCGAAAATACGTTCATTTGGCGGGAGAGGGAGTTCGCAACGAACGTGTTGACCAAGGTACATAACATTTTAAGGATTTGGGTTTCCGCAGAGGAGGAGATTTGGGGCTTTTAAATCTGTCCAAAATGCTGATTTGATGAATGTTGCCTGAAAAATATGTCTTTTCTGTGTTCTTGATTTTACAGAGAGAATGAATAGTTTCAAAAACCCGGAATTCATGGGGGAGTTCATTGACAAATGGAAAGAACTCCCTATCCTGTGGCAGACCAAAAGTGGGTCCAATAAAAACAAAACGGCCAGGACAGCAGCACTGGAGAGCCTGCTTGCATTTGTCCAAACCCAGATACCCACAACAACTCTCCAAGATGTGAAAACCAAAATTGCTACCATCAGGGGGACATACAGGACCCAGAGGAATATGGTCCTGAAGTCCCAGAGGTCAGGTGCTGCAGCAGATAAGGTTTATAAACCCAGTCTGTGGTACTACAGCAAGCTATCTTTTCTGGATGACCAGCTGGAAGTGCGGGAATCTCTCTCCACCCTTCCCCCCAGAGGTCAATCCAGCCTTCCTTGTAGCCAAACCTCCAGCCTTCCTTGCAGCCAGCCCTCCAGCCTTCCTGGCAACCCTGCTCTGGCTTCCTCTGAGGATCAAGATCAGGCCCTTGAGGAGGCAGATTTGGATATATGGAGCCAGGTAAAGTATTGATATCTCCATTTATATGTTACAAAAGTGATGAATTTAAAATGATGTTAGTATTGTTAGGTATTTCATGTTCGAAAAATAAAGGATTTAAAGACCAAGATACAGTAGGGGTAAATTTTGATGTGGACAAGGCAACAATATCAGGAGGCGGAATCTGTGAGACTTTTCGAAATTTTCAGATTCAATTCCTAAATGTCTGGAGGTGAACAATGTGTGTGATTCATGGTGGCAAAAAAATAATAAAGTCCCTTTCTTTTTTTACAGCCAGAGCAGAGCCAGGAAGAGGGTGATGTTGGGGACCAGGAGGAGGCAGGGCCAAGTGGCACCCAGGAGGAGGCTGGGCCAAGTGGCACCCAGGAGGAGGCTGGGCCCAGCACAAGAGCCCAGATGCCTCCCCTGATAATGAAACCACGAGGGCCAAGGAGAGGTAGGCAGGTGGAGGAGGAAACAAGAGCCTTCATCAAAGAGGCTACTGCGGCCCTGAGAGGGGCACCCTCTGCTGAGGAGGGCTTTGCCGCAGTCCTGGCAAATAAGCTAGCCCAAATGGACCTGCAGCAAAAGCTGTATAGTGAGACCCTCCTGTTGATGGTGATCAACAAGGGATTGCTCGGTGAACTCACCAAGTTCACCGACATCACGGAGGTTGTCCCTACTCCTCCACCTCCTCCTCCTCCTCCTACTACTCCTCCTGCCACAACCTCTCCTCCTGATCCCCAGCCTCCGAGGAAGAAACCAACCAAGGCTGCAGGGAAGGCTGCAGAGAAGGCTGGAGAGAAGGCTACAAGGAAGAGAAAAAAATAATGCCTGCTGTAGTACCACAGACTGGGGACATATATGACTTAGCTGCTGCGGTTCCTGACCTCTGGGAGTTCAAGCCAAGATTGGCCTCCTTTTTGGTTTTCACATCTTGGATGGTTGTTGTGGGGTCCAAGGGATGAACAAATGCAAGCAGGCTCTCCAGTGCTGCCATCCCCTTTAATGTGTTATGTTCCGAAATAAAGGATCCTTTTTTTGGCTTTAAATACTTGACTATGTGATTTGTATTTCAAAAGAGAGTTTGCTAGGGAGCAGGCAGGGACATTTCAAATAATATTATTGTTAATAACAAGGGACACAAACCTCCTTGAGGCAAAATGAGACAAATTTTGAAGGTTGGTGTGGGACATTTACGCAAACATAATTTAAGGAAAAAACAAAAAAGGCCCAGAAAAATGAAGAGGCTAACTTAATTACTAAAAAAAACTCCAAAAAGAACCAAAATAAAAAAAAAATATCTTTACATTTCTTTATGAATTTATGAGGGAGATGTGGCTTAAAAATAATATTTTTCTATCATTAAAAAAATTAGGAATTACTTTAGAAACAAGTTTGGCATAACTCTCAATGTCATTATCAAAAGAGGGTAATTGTTGAAGCATTCTCAAAAGAAGAACGGAATGCGCAGCATTAAAACGATGCTATTAATTCAACCGTGACGAATGTGCCATATCGATTTCCAACGCTAGCTTTACCAGAACGAGCGCTCCCGTCTCATACTTGATTCTGAGCATGCGCGTTTTTTCACGTCGTTAAAGCATACACACTATCGTTTTCACGTCGTTAAAAGAAACGACATGAAAAACGACGTGAAAAAAAGAGAGCATGTTCGAAATTTTTAATGGCCGTTTTTCACGTCGTTAAAAATGCTCTGGAGCATACACATGATCATTTTTAATGGCCATTTTTTTTAATGACATTTTTAACGGCATGAAAGATCGTGTGTATGGGGCATTAGAGTTATTTTTGTTAAGTCATTTATTGAACTGGCATATCTGTAATTTTGCAACAAAATAACAAAGTTTCTATGTCTACCTGTACTTTCAAATTCATATTTCTATTTCACTTAATGGATTAATGCTTTTTGACTAACAATATGTTCATACATTTTAACCACTTCCATACTGGGCACTTATACACCTTCCTGCCCAGACTAATTTTCAGCTTTCAGCGCTGTTGCACTTTGAATGACAATTGCACGGTTGTGCTACACTGTACCCAAACTAAATTTGTATAATTTTGTTCCCACAAATAGAGCTTTCTTTTGCTGGTATTTGATCACCTCTGCGATTTTTATTTTCTGCAAAAAAAAATCAAAAAAGACCGAAAATTTTGAAAAAAAAACGTATTTTTTTTGTTTCAGTTACAAAACTTTGTAAATAATTAAGTTTTCTCCTTCACTGATGGGCACTGATGGGGCTGCACTGACGGGCACTGATAAGGTGGCACTGATGGGCACCGATGAGGCGGCACTGATGGGCACCGATAGGCGGCACAGATGGGCACCGATAGGCGGCACGGATGGGCACCAGTAGGCAGCTCGGATGGGCACCGATAGGCGGTACGGATGGGCACAGATAGGCGGCACGGATGGGCACAGATAGGCACAGATAGGCGGCACGGATGGGCACAGATAGGCAGCATGGATGGGCACAGATAGGCGGCATGGATGGGCACCGATAGGCGGCACGGATGGGCACTGATAGGCGGCATATATGGGCACTGATAGGTGGCACGGATGGGCATGGATGGGCACTGATAGGTGGCATGGATGGGCACTGATAGTTGGAACTGTACTGTAATGTGTTGTACTAATGGATGCCAATCAGTGCCAAACAATAATGCCTGCCAATCAGTGATGCCCATTGTGGGCACTGATTGGCATCTGTGACAGAACCCACTGTCACTGTGTGCTTTGGAAGGGACTGAGGGCAGGCCTCCTACCCACAGACTATGGCCCATAAGAGACTAAGAGACGTCCGGACAAGTTGGCATTGAGATAATGTAATGTAATGCTACATCCCTTCTCCCCCATCCCCCCTCTTGTTGCTGTGCTTAATTGTGTTGGTTCATGGCACATAGACAATGGTCTGGACTGCAGACATCTCTCCGCAGGGGATGTGTATTGAAGGGTTGCCTGCTTACCATAATCCCTTTATGTTTATCTGTAGTCTCTGTTTCAATGTACAAGTGTCCAGTTCCCATTGGTTCTTCCTTGTCCCCTACCCCCCCCCCCTCTATGACAAGGCTAAGGGGAGTGTCCCTAACTGTGTATAAAGGTGTATGTTTTGTATTTAATAAACTGTTGATGCTCTGCATGTTTAACCCTCAACACCTGTGTGGATTGTCTCGTGATTGAGGGGTTAAGGGCTGGTTATGGCGAATCTGCAGGCTGCGGGTGCGTTTGGAGGACAGGAGACACAGGTCTGGCGGATGTGCCCACCTGGGGTATTCGAGATCGGTTACAGTGTTGGCAGCGGTGGGATGTCTCCTGCAGTCCGGGACATCCAAACCACCACCAGGATTCAAGATCCGGGCAGCCGCCGAGGAGCGATACGGGGACCGGCCAGCATGAGAGCGGAGTATGGGAGGAGGCTGTAAGGCATGCGGAAGCAACATCGGGGACCAGCGACAGAGCGCACCATGCTCAGCTGGGAGGATGTGATCCGCCGGCAACTCTGGCATGAGACACTAAGCCACGAGCGGCACCATCATGGGAAGATCCTTCCCTCCTCCACAGAGATGTACTGGACGCAGTACCGTGCGCGAGAGGTGTTCCTGAAGGAACGACCGCGAGATGAGTGTAAGATGGAGCTTGAAAGATTGGTCCAGGAGGAGATGAGGCTGGACGCCAGCTACAGAGCCCTCCGGTGGTTCGCGGCTCAACTGTGGCCAAGTACAGCAGATGGCAGCCCGACAGAAGGCGTTGGCTACGGCAGCGTGGGGCTGCTCTATCAAAAAATGTACGGAGACCCAGACTTTGGGAGCGACGAAGAGTGGCGGCTGGAAGACATCCTGGACTTCCGAGATGAGGTGCTGGACCTTCCCGAAGAGGCGTGTGGCCTGGAGGAATTGGAGTTCCTGGTTGAGCAGGAATGGGAGCTCGAGATTGCCTACAAACGGCTGTTTGACGGTGATCAGCAGCCTGGCATGGCTCCCGTTGCCTGGGACTGTCCTGGAAAAATAGCGGACAGTCGCGAAGATGCAGAGCAAATGGGGCCAGGAGTGCCCCTACGTTTTCCCGTCCTAACCGCAATGGAAGAAGCAGCGATGATACAGAGGGCACTGCGAGTGCTAGAATGCCAGAATGCACCAGAGGTTTCCCAGGCAGCGAGACAAGATAAAAGCATAAAGGTCTCAGAAGCGGAAGTTGAGACGGGCGCTGGAAGGCTGGTAAATGGTGATCAGCAGCAAGTCCAGAGTATCGAATCCAGTGCCCCAGCAGAAGCGCTGGCTACAGGGCAGAGTGCCGCTGGCCTCTGCCCAGCATCAGAAAAAGAGTTGGACACGGAGAGTCTGAGAGATGCTCTTCGTGAGCCGTTTCCCCAACAGCAGATATCCCCAGCGGGAGTGGAGGAAGCAATTCTCCCTCCCCAGCAATTGGACAGTACCCCAGTGTTCATCCCCCCAGCAGAAGCGCTGGCTACGGGGCAGAGTGCCGCTGGCCTCTGCCCACCCTCAGAGTTGGATCCAGGGAGTCCGAGGGATGACCTCAGTGAGCTGGTTGCCCAGCACTTGGATACTACCCCAGTGTTTATCCCCCCAGCTGAAGCGCTGGCTGCATGGCAGAGTGCCACGGGCCCCTGCCCAGCCCTCAGTATGTCTTTGGAGGGTTTGGGAGACAGCCCCTGTCAGAAGTCCTCTCAGCAGCTGGTCACAGAACCAGGAGGGGGGAAAACCCTTCCCCCTCTCCAGCGGCTGAACTCTACCGTTGTATATGTCCCCCTAGCAGAATCGCTGGCTACGGAGCAGAGCGCTGTTGGCCTCTGCTCAGCATCAGAAAAAGAGATGGAGAGTCTGGGAGATAGTCCCTGCAAGATACCTCCTCAGCGGCTGGTAACTACTCCAGGAGAAAAGCAAGAACCTTTTCCTCCCCAACTGCATAGCACTGCCAGCCTACGTTCCCTACAAGCTGAAGCGCTGGCATCGGGGCAGAGGATTATTGAGCTACCCCCAATACCTGCAACCCAGCCCCGGATCACGGGAGTGCGGACAGCTGTTCCCACTCTGCAGCGGCTGTTTTTATTCACGGGAGACCGTATGTGGGATTTTGCTCCCCAGCGCCAGAGACGTACTTTCCCTTTTCCTGGTTGCCTAGGGTGGAAGTTTGTGACTAACGCAGGTCCAGACCAGTTGGGGGTCAGGAACCTGGTTAGTCTGTTTTTAAAAGGGGAGAAATGTGACAGAACCCACTGTCACTGTGTGCTTTGGAAGGGACTGAGGGCGGGCCTCCAACCCACAGACTATGGCCCATAAGAGACTAAGAGACGTCCGGACAAGCTGGCATTGAGATAATGTAATGTAATGCTACATCCCTTCTCCCCCATCCCCCCTCTTGTTGCTGTGCTTAATTGTGTTGGTTCATGGCACATAGACAATGGTCTGGACTGCAGACATCTCTCCGCAGGGGATGTGTATTGAAGGGTTGCCTGCTTACCATAATCCCTTTATGTTTATCTGTAGTCTCTGTTTCAATGTACAAGTGTCCAGTTCCCATTGGTTCTTCCTTGTCCCCTACCCCCCCTCTATGACAAGGCTAAGGGGAGTGTCCCTAACTGTGTGTAAAGGTGTATGTTTTGTATTTAATAAACTGTTGATGCTCTGCATGTTTAACCCTCAACACCTGTGTGGATTGTCTCGTGATTGAGGGGTTAAGGGCTGGTTATGGCGAATCTGCAGGCTGCGGGTGCGTTTGGAGGACAGGAGACACAGGTCTGGCGGATGTGCCCACCTGGGGTATTCGAGATCCGTTACAGCATCCATTGTGGGCACTGATTGGCATCCATTAGGGGCACTGATTAGCATCCCTGGTGGTCTAGGGTGGCATACCTGGTGGTGGGCATCCCTGGTGGTCTGGTGGCATCCCTGGTGGCCCAGTGTGGGCATCCTCGGGGGGCTGCGCTGATAATCGATCAGCACAAACCCCCCCGTCAGAGGAGCAGCCGATCGGCTCTCCTCTACTCGCGTCTGACAGACGCGAGTGAGGAAAAGCCGATCACCGGCTTTTCCTGTTTACATCGTGATCAGCTGTGATTGGACACGGCTGATCAAGTGGTAAAGAGTCTCCGTCGGAGCCTCTTTACCTAGATCGGTGTTGCGGGGTGTCAGACTGACATCCCGCAACAACGATCGCCGCGATGCGCGCCCCCGGGGGCGCGCAGCGGCTCAAAATCCTGAGGACGTCATATGACGTCCAGTCAGGATTTTGAAACCACTTTGCCGACATCAATCCACTATAGGGCGGGCGGCAAGTGGTTAAGCACAATATGCTTCTGGAACATTACCTACTTTCGCATTAATGTGTTAGGGCTTTTGCACAAGGGCCGCCTGAGTCCATTTAGCATAACTGCCGCTGTATTTCCTCCATTCAGGCAGTCCATGAAAATGTTCTGTTTTCTTGAAAACCCTCATACGCTGTACTTTTACTTTGTATACAATAGCACTCATTTTATCACGAGTACAGCGGCACATAGCCAGTCAGGTTAATGAGAGGCTGTGCGATGCAACTTGCTTGCTAGAACAGAGCAGATGTGGCTGCAGTTACACCAGACTGGCAGCTCATGCGCAAAAGCCCTTATTGTTTGTTTGTTTTTAAGTGAAAGTGATACCTTACTCATTCACATCAGCACATTCCGGTAAAATGTGGCAACATGTCTACGATACAGTAACACATGGTAGATCACTATTCTGGTGTGATGGATTGCAGTGACTTCTTTTGAATGGCACCACAACACATCTACAGACCTCATCTGAGCTAAAGAGCCCCTCTTGAGGTATACAAAATATAGAGCAGAAGCAGTTTTTTCTGCATTGGACCTATTCAAAATGACACACCATACCGTAATGTATGATAGCATGTTGCAGCACATGCATTACTGCATGGTGTAAATGGGCCCTCATTTTCAGTCCCTTAGTTATACTAATGAAATTACAGTGATTACTGTTTAAAGGACGGAAAACCCTATCTAATAAACATTTACTTTGCTACAGACCTTCCAATCTTCTGTGCAGTCAATCCCTAAAGGCCTCCACTGGCCATCTCTTAAGGGTCTTCCGTAACAGGAGATGGTCCTATGAAAGTCTATGGACATCAATTGTGCAGGTACAGTCAGCACAAAAAAGATTGCGGCCAAAGGATCTGTTAAGGGACATGGCTTTGGGATTGGGGGGGGGGGGGAGTATAAGGAACACTGTACTTTAACCACTTGCCTACTGGGCACTTTTATCCCCTTCCTGCCCAGGCCAAATTTCAGCTTTCAGCACTGTCACACTTTGAATGACAATTGCGTGGTCATGCAACACTGTACCCATATGAAATATTTCTATTTTTTTTCACACAAATAGAGCTTTCTTTTGGTGATATTTAATTAACACAGGGTTTTTTATTTTTTGCTAAACAAATGAAAAAAGACCAACATTTAGAAAAAACAACAACATTTTTCATAGTTTGTTATAAAAGTTTGCAAACAGGTAATTTTTCTCCTTCACTGATGTGCGCTGATGAGGCTGTACTGAAAGGTGGCACTGATAGGAGGAACTGATAGGCGGCACTGATGGGCACTGGTAGGCGGCACTGATAAGCAGCACTGATACGTAACACCAATGAGGAAGCACTGATGGACACTGATGGGCACTGATGAGCACTGATTGGCAGCACTGATGGGCACTGATAGGTGGCACCAATGAGTACTGATTGGTGGCACTGGTGGGCACTCATTGGAAGCACTGGTGGGCACTAGTGGGACTGCACTGATAATCAGGACACTGATAATAAGTGCCCTGATTATCAGTGCCGATGTCCCTTTAACATAAGCTGGTGTAGCGGGGGTCTAAATTTAGGGGGTACACCTGGGTGGTAGTATGATCCAGGATGTGCTAATTATGAAAGGATTTACACCATTCAAATTGTGGAGGACTTGGTGGTGTGCTATTCACCTTGACCTGTGGGTGGCGATGTTCCCGCGGGTAAAGGTAGAATCATTGCCACAGTGCTGTCTCCTTTTTGTCCCATTCCGGCGGTGGTACAGCGGGGCGGGGAACCTGCTGTGGCGTCATGGGAGGATATAAAGGGGAGAGACGCCCTCTGCCACAAGGTCTTCTTCTTCTGCATCCAGCGCCCAGGCACCTTAGGCCTGGGTGCTGGCGGTTCGGAGTTCCGGCCTAGGTGCCCATGGCCTGGCCGGAGCGGTGTTGGAGTCCATCCCAGGCACCTTAAGCCTGGGGTGAGGTACTACATTGGAGGCCTGGGGCTCAGTGACTTTGACTGGGTCCCGCAAGGGCGGGATTGTCCGAGGGTCCCTGAGGTGGATGGGGCTCGTATCTGAGGCGAGGAGGCCGGAGAGGTCACCCTTCTAAAGAAACGGAGCAGCATCAACCTGGTGACAGAGGGGCCTCTGGTAACTCTCTTGGAGGGACATCTTCCCCCTGATAGGGGCCACAACGCAGCGAAGGTACTCCTGTTTCTGTTCTCTGGGGTCACTGGTAGAGACCCTGAAGGTTTAAGTTCTTTCACAAGCCATGGGCTTTAGCAACCGCTGGTGAATCCACAGTGGTTTAGTTTACTTATCAGGACAGTGCCTCGACCTGCTCACCCCACCTTATTGAACTGTTTATTGGGTCTCAACCAATCGGCTGGAAAAGGACTGTTTATTGGAGTGTGTTAATAAACAAGAGTTGGACCCTCTATCGGTGTGTGGAATTCTGGGTAATGGGAGCAAAGGGGAGTGTCAGAACAGCAGGACTTGGTTCTTAAAGAGACACACAGGCCCGAGGAGAATAACAGGTACTGGCCCTTACCTCACCCACAGCAATGGGGAGGACATGGGCCGTAGCGCATCTCACCCTCATGTACAATATACCCCTAGACCAGAAAGAGGGGGTGAGGCCGCTACACTGGTTATCAGCTTTCTTCTTCTCTCCTCACGCTATCAGAAAAGAAAAGCCGATAACCGGCTTGTGTTTACATCCTGTCATGATCACATGGTAAATGGCTGCTGTGATTGTGTCAGGAACGGCTCCATCCACTGGTAATATCCATCATTTGGCGTGCAGTACTGAGGTCCCCCAGCAGGTGTCTCCTGGCAGTTTGGAACTGTCAGGGGAACTTCTCCCTGCTGGTGTTATGTCATCTTTGGGCCGCAGTACTGGCGTCCACCAGCGGATGGATCCTGGCAGTATGGAGCAGATATCTCCTCCTGCAGTTAGGAATCACCTGAACCTGATAGCAGGTAATGGTATAAAAACCTGGCAAGTTCAAACACACCTTGGCTTTGTCTTGTGCCCTGTCCTGTTTGCTCTGATCCCAAACCTGTTTTCTGTATCCTGAACCTGACTCTGATCCTGAACCGATTTGTACTTGTTCCAGTCAGTCCTGTGTCCCTGGATCCCTGCCCCGCTGTCTGATCCCTTCCACCCTCTCCTTGTCCCCCATCCGCTGATCTCCTGTTATGACCCTAGGCCTGCCTGAGACTACGATCCCGGTATTCCCTTTTGGCTATAAATACTCGTCTGATTATTGTTATTGTACTTGTCTGATTATTTTTGTTTTTGGGTCTTGTTTAACATAGGTTTGTTGTGCACTGTGTGATATTGGAGGTGGTTGCGTTTATATATTATGCACGTTTCTTAATAAATTATTACTTCACCTACCTTACTTCACCTACATACGTCTGGTTCACTTGTGCAGTCCACACAGTTCTGATCACATCTGATTCAAAACAGATTGGCTGTTTATCCAGATTTGTGATCAGCTCAGTCTGAAGGACTCAGCGATCAAGGGAGGATGTCCATGGAAGCCCTTCCGGCAAACTAAGCCCGCACTGTAGCCGTCTTACGGCTTTAGCACGGGAAGAAAGTAGTTGAAGCAGAACTTGCACTACAATCAAGGTCCGCTTACTTATTTAGGGCCCCTTCTCCCATGCCAGAACTTTATTCTACATTTCTACATTGAAAAAAAAAAAACCTGTGTACAAAAAAAAGTTAGTTAATATAAGTACCTTACCCCACTTTCATACTGCGGCGGTGGAGGGGTGTGTGTTACGTCACCATCCTTCCGACAACATAATGATCCAGAAAAGCCCGGAGCAAAAAATGAGAGAAAAGAAATGAGCGGAGGGCTGGCATGACTAGGGAAACAGGGTACAGGATGTTAGAAGTATTAGGATTGGGTAGGAAGTTTAGTGGGAGGGGGAGTAAGTAGGAAAAGGAGTTGTCCCCTCCCCCAGGTCACCACAGTGTGAAGGGAAGTTCAGGGAGACAGAGCTATGGCAGATGGGGAGCTGTTCGGGCCTAGCTGCGGTCGGAAGCGGCACCAGGGAGCGCAGGTTGGTTACAGGAGACCCTGGGGCCAATGCTTGCTTGAAGGGTGGTGGGGGCAGGTACAGGGGGGGAGGGAGTCCACGCGAGCTTGAAGGTTACTGCCTTCAGAGCGCTTCTTACCCGACTATCCCCTAGAGCCCAGCGCCAGCCAATTAGTCTCCCCATGGCCCCATTCGGGCCCCCCCCCGCTAAGCGTTCACATTGCTCACAAGGGGGGGTCCCGGGAATCATCCCCCTCATAGTCAGGGCCCGGCGGGCGGCCGCACCGGCGGTTCGGGGTGGCCAGGCAGCTCGCTCGACACATGGACCAGAAGAGTGCGGGCCTCACCCCTGATGGGACGGTAGCGGGGGGTGGAGCCTCAGCGGGGGAGATCGTCGGTCGCGGTCACTGTGCCCTCTGCAGCCTCGGCCAGGTGACCCCCAGGTGATGATGGATCGCCAGGGGAGGGTGACAACGCGCCTGATGTCTCTCGGCAGGGCGGGGGGGGAAGTCCCCCCCCCGGCCCGCGAAAAGCGACAGAGAAGTCAATGGGCGGGTCTGGAGCTCAGTGGCGGGGCGGAGGGCTGCCAGATCCTCGGCATCCAGAGACGCTGCTCCTGGAGGGCTTTCATCAGATGCGGGCGAGCCGGCTGTCCTATGGTCGCAGGGCGAGCTGACGGCTTCGGAGGACGATCGGTTTCCCCTGAGACGATCGGCAGCGATGGAGGCGAGACGGTCGGCTGGTGGGAATTTTTCCTAGGCAGCCCGGTAAGTTAAAAAAAAAAAAAAAAAAAATTTTTTTTTCTTTGCCATATAGGGGATAGTATAGTGGGTCCGTGGGGGGTGGTCCTACTGCAGGTGCTGGGGAGACATTGGTAACGGGGGGCTACTGCAGGTGCTGGGGAGGCATCGGTAACGGGGGGGGCTTGCAGGGTGATTCTCCCCGGGTGGACACAATGGATGGGGCTGCACTTGGGGGGAGCTTCAGGCTCGCAGGGTTTTTTATTGGTGGGGCTCAAAGATTTTGGTTGGCGGATTTGAGAAGGTGGTCGGGCCGTGTGGTCCCGCTTGCAGGGAGGGATAGTATATCCTCATCACCCGTAGCAGTGCCGGCTGTGTGGGAGTCTGCGCATGACAGCTGATAGTGGGGTGCAAGTGGAGCAGAGGGTTTTGAAGTTCGTGGTAGCAGGGGACACCGCTGGAAAACGGGATGTCATACGTTTGGCTGATTTAGCCACAGGTACAGTTGGTTTTAGGGTCCGCTGGGTGCTCGCTTAAAGCCTGAGGTCCGGGATAAGATCTAAAAGGGTGAGTACGTAGAGATGCTGTTCACTCCTGCTGTTAAAAAAAAAAAAAAACATTTGGGGTTACGCCAGGGTATTCCAACAATGGGAGGTGGTGAGAAGGGGAGGTATTAGTTGATTACATGTACTATCGGAAATAAGTTGCAAGCATTTGACATGAGGGTGATTGGGGGGGAGAACCCTGAACCCTGTCGGAGCTCTTTTGTTACCCAAATTCGGTAGGGGATGCTTACAGGGTCCACGGAGGTGCGGTTTGGATGCGGTCTGGGAGCAGTTTGGCGTAGGAGGGGATACATCCGGCACTACGGTGGGATCACAACGACATCAGGCTGGGAATGCGCCTTGTGACATCTGCTAGGCCCCAAGGGCAGTTGTTTCCTGGTAGGGGCGGGTGTTACTCCACCCAACCCACCCCCCCCCCCACAGTATAACAGTCCGGCTGGAGTAAGTAGGCCTGTTAGCGGTACACGTAGGGCACGGGTAAATTCGGTGGAGTGTGTCGGTACAAGCACTAAGGTTCTGGGTTTGGGGGGGGGGGATCACACCCTGTCGGTATGCTTCAAACACGGGAGAGGAAGGACGCCGGTGATGGGGGAATGGCGGCGGCCGTTTCTTGGTAGGTATACGGATGGTACAGCAGCGTAGCTGTTAGACTAAGGTTTTTCTTTTCTTTTCAGTGGGGTTTCACATGCCGTGTGATTTATGTTCGGCCATGCTGCGTCCCAATGTAGTTTCTGAGAAACTGCCCAAGGAAAAGTAGCATTAGGACGCATAGGCGGCTCTTTCCCTTCCCAATCTTTAGTTGATTTGGGGGTTCCCCTTTGGGGTGTAGTGTCAAAGTAGGAGCTCAACAAATTTGGGCTGATGCACCACCTTTCTTCCCAAAAGGGGGGTTGGTCAACAATGCCATTGACATGGGAGGACACACAGTGAGTTACGCTTCCTTGAATGCGGCACTGTATTGGGCTCGTCGGATTGGTCAGGGCCGCCCGGACAGCTTCCGGTTGTGGGGTTAGTGGGGTACTGGGGTTTTTTATGTCGATATGGGTCTGCCGATTGGTTGCTCTGTCTCCAGGGCACTGTTTAGCAGTTCAACTCATTGGGGGAAGGTGTGATGAGGGATGTGTCAGGAGTATCGCCCATCAGCCATTATTTGGACGATTTTCTGTGCGTAGGCCTGGCGTCGCCAACTATCTTCGGGGTGCTCCTGTCTACATTGGAGCACGTCGCAAGGATCAGATCGCCTAAGCATTTTGTGCGTTGGGTGGACTCACAGGGAGGATTTGCGGGTGTGCCTCATTACTGGACGGGTTTCCCAGGAGGGGACTGGGGGGGTTTGGTGCGGTTAAGAACTTTGAGTGGGGTGGTACACAGTTTTGGGTGGCTCGACAGGTTTGGGGGCATTCTTTCAAGGCGGGTGTAGTGGGCCTTCGGTCTTGGATTGACAGGGGTTTTCACACAAGATCTGGTGCTGCTGGAGTCATTTCCAGGGGTATGGTGGGGCGCCTCATTAAGGGAGATGAAGGTTTGGTTCCACGGGTATAACCTGGGTATGGTACGAGTGATCAAGAGTCGCTGTGTCGTCTCCCCCGGTTGTTTCAGCTGTTGCCACACTCGGTGTGGTTATGCCTGCAAGTGCATGTGTCGTTTACTTGGTGCATCTAACGCCAGTGGAGAACGTCATAGCTGGAGCGTTTCCTCGCTTTTCAGTGGGGATAGTTTCCGGGTGGTGGAGCTGGTGGCGGGGTAACGTGGGGTGTCCCGTCCTGTCTGGAGGTGTGAGATTCCATCGGAGTCGTCCGCTTCTCGGAAGGCTAGGCAGTAGTGGCAGGTGGTAGTTCACATGAGTGAAGTGGATTCGGTGGGGCGAGGGGGTTAGACTGTTGACGTTATACTTTATTTCTAGAAATAGGACCAATGGGGTGGCCGGGCTCGCGTTAAAAAAAACAAAAAAAAAACTAGCGGGTTTGACGTTTCTGGTCAAAGGCTGGGTTGCCCGGAATTTACGGAAGAATTTTGGGTGTCTCCTGGTTATATCAAAAAAAAAAAAATAATAATAATAATAATAATAAAATGTTTGGGCAGCTGCAGGGTTTGGGCAGCAGCATATGAGGTTTCCCTAGTTAGAGGGAGTTTTTTTGTTGGCAAGTTTATTCTCGTTTTCCAAAAAAAAAAAAAAAAAAGGAATAATAATAATAAATAAATTTGGGGCCTTTTGGTTTGGGGAGCTGGTCAGCCTTTCCAAGTCCGTCAAAGGGGGAATGTGGGTTTATGAGATTAGGTGCAAGAAGGAGGGGGTGTCGTTGGTGTTACTGATATACAAGATGGAACAGGTAGGCAGGGGTCAGTTGGTGCGGGCTTGGCTCCGCCTGGCTAGCAGTGGTGTCCGGAGGGGGCCGTGATGGGTTTTTTTATTTGGGAGGTGCGTCCCGGGGCAGTTGGGTCCTTCTTAATGCACACAGACGGGTCCCCCTTTGTTGTTCAGGTTTCACAGGGTTTCAGTTTCCAGGAAGTGCTGCCGGGTTGGGGCTTGGATGAGAGGGCATGTTCTTCTCGTTTCTTTCAGGGTTGGGGCTGCAACCGAGGCGGCTAAGGTGGGATGGATGCTGAGGCGGTTAAGCGCTTTGGTAGGTGGGAGTCTTGTAGATTTGTGCTATACATTCGCCCCCATCAGCTGGTGGGATTCGAATAGTTGTGGGCTGGGTGGAGAGAGTGTATGGGGCTGTGATGATTTTGGGCTTGCTGAGGTCTTGGTGGCTTGTTTCTTTCTCTTCTTGCAGGTTCGGTACAGGCCCTGGCCTGGATACTGGGCCATTCGATAGTGTTTAAAATACATAAAAAAAAAAAAAGGGGTAATGAGGGGCGGATGTGGGGCCAGAGGGTCAGCAGGTGGGGTTTCCAAGCCAGGAGGTTTGTGCTAGATGGCTGGGAGTTCCGGGAATGCTATGGAGTGGAGGGGCTCCAGAGGTACAGCTTTGCACGTCTGTATAGGCCGCCTGACGTTTTGGTCCTGCACGTAGGTGGTAATGATTTAGGGGTAAGGTCGATGGCATTCCCGGACATGGTCATTGGGTGGTTGGACATTGTCACTCGGACCGCATGGAATGGGGCTTGGTCTTTAGAGGGTATCTACAGGGCCCGTACGAAGCTTAATTGGGAAGTGAGTAGATTTGTAGTGAGGAATGGAGGGTTGGTGGTAAGGCACATGGACTTGGTGGTGGATGGCTGGAGGTACCTGCGGGGCAATGGTGTGCACCTCACTGCTGTGGGGAGTGACTTATGGGCATTGGGAATGCAATATGGCATACAGTGAGCTCTGGGGTGTGGGGGGCCCCCAAGGGTAAGGTTTTCCCCTTGGGTGCTGTGGCGGGTGTTGGTCTTTGCGGATGAAGGAAGATACCTTGGAAGGAATGAGTTCAGGACCTATCGTTGGTATGGGTCCTGATGGTTGGATTTCAGCTAACGGAGGTTTAGCTAAAATGTGTTGGTAACGGGTGCACTGCGGTCCGTGGTTGTCTCTGAGCCAGCCGGTCGGCTTGAGGCCTATAAGCATATGAGAGGTACCGCAGTGCAATATTTTATCAGATGGTTATGGAGGTTCCCGCAAAAGACCAACGCTAGGATTTTGATATTATTTTGGAAATATATTTATTTAATAAATAAGGCTGCTACGGCCTATGTTTTACTCCAATTTCGGTGTGGTCTCGTTAATTTAGGATTATGGGTAAGAAGTTGGAGCAAACAGGGGGTAAGCAGTAAGTACATCTGTTATACATTAGTCAAGTACCGTGCAAAATTCTTGCAAAACTTTTGCTACTCAGTATTCCCTGAGGCTCCATCAGAAGGATGGTATTGCCACCCTCACCTAGACACTGTGGACAAAAGGGGTAAGGTAAGTATATTACCTCACTCTAACTTTTTTCACTCTCCAGCTATTTTATTTTTAATTGTATTACAGCAATGTGGCATATTGGAGGAGGTTCTAGGTAAATAAATGGACCTTGCCATTAAGTTTGCTCAAGCTCAGAACTCCTGATTATCTGCTACTTGGGTTAGTTGAACTAATTTCTTGCAAATTTACACATAAGTCATAGATGGCAGATTTCAATGGGGGGGAATAAAACATTTCTCTTCTTTATAATGACCAATAATGACCTTCTGCAAGCTGGTATTTAATTGTCACAGACTAGGGGGGCCTAGACCAGGCCATGTTGTTTATTATCATGGTAATCTGCGGGGCGGTACATAGCATGTGCTGTCTGACATGGGTACCTGCATCACTGGCTGAATAGATTTGTTAATTCTTTTGCAGGTGAAAAAAATTACATATACTGTATTTATTGGCGTATAACACTCACTTTTTTACCCTGGAAATAGAGGGTAAACTGTGCCTGCTTGTTATACGCAGGGGGCTGTGGAAAGTTTTTTTCCTGAAACTTCCCTCTTAAAGTAAGGGTGCGTGTTATACGCCTGTGCGTGTTATACGCCGATAAATACGGTATTTATTTCAAATGTGTAGTTAACTGCTTGCATGGAATTAAGCTTTAAGATTGTGTTGTAGGCCTTAAGCCTCGTACACACGATTGGACTTCCATCAGACTTTTCTGTGGATTTTGGTCCAACGGGCGTTGGCCGCGAACTTGTCCTGGATACACACGGCAGAACATTTTCAGCCAACATTCACCAAACCACGTGGTTTTTCAGCTCTTTACCGCCACCCTTTGGGCAACTTCTGCTATTGTTGTCTGATGTTTAGCATTGGTTCGGAGCATGCGTGTTTGTACTTTGGATTTTAGTCCGATGGATTTGTGTACACACGATCGGATAATCCAACGGAACACATGTTTTGTCGGAAAATTTGAGAGCATGCACAGCCAACATTTGTTGTCGGAAATTCTGACAACAATTGTCCGATGGAGCATACAGACGGCCGGATTGTCCGATAAAACACGTCTGTCGGACCATTGTTGTCGGAAAATCCGATCGTGTGTATGGGCCTTTAAAAAACTGCAATGCAGCTATATCATGCAAATTATGCGCTTACATGCAAATTGTGTCTACCAGAGTTTTTCAGAGTTGTGTGGTTGTGAAACCTTATTTGCGGCCTTTGCTGATATAAGTAAACACTGTATGAATGTATTTTTTTTTTTTTGGTTGTTTTTTTGTAACAACAGCCCGAGGACAGAAAATAACCACAGTCAGCTGTTTGTTTCATTTCAATGCACTTAATAAGTGCGCTATAAAGATCAGATCCTAGGAGATTGTTATTAAACAAATTTATCTGTGGTCTAAGAGCGTGATGACTGGCACACATAATTTTACACAAGACTTGCTTTGCTTTCAAGCCTTAGCTGCTTTGCTTCTTGTGAGCCTTTTGCGGCTTGGAGTGATAAAGGATTCAAGCTTCTCAAATTACTTTGTCTTGCTGGAGGCCTAAATACGGGCTTGGAGAAAGAAACAAACAATACTTATTTCGTTTATTTCAAATGAATATCTTTGTGGGAACAATAAGTTTCACTCAATTTTGGGGAAATGGGATTGGGAAAAATACCTGTTCCAACTATATGTTAAAAATGCTGTTGCAGTTAAATGACGATGGAAGAAAAATAATGCTCCCAACAATTGGCAATAGCTGTTTTTTGACTGCGTGCTAGATGTTTCAAATGTATCTTTGTTTCATAAATGTGTTGTGCTTTCGACAGTTGCCAATATTAGAATAGGAAATGAACCTAAAACAAGTAATGTTACAGCAACTATGCCCTTTTAAATGATAACAGGATGAAAGGAATAGGATCCTAGCGATAGCCAGTCCCGCCAGTGAAACCAATTTTACGTTTTTTTTAAGATATCCATGCCCATTATTTCTGTGGCTCACAAATATTATTTGGTGGTGCAGTTATTCCTTTTGGTCTTGAATGGGGGTCAGATTCAACCAAATTTTTTGCTCCTTTTTTATATAATTTCCCTGCCTGTGGGCCATTCTGATAATCTCAGCCTTTCTCAACTAGGGTTCTGTGAAACCCTATGGTTTCTCTAGAGCAGTTTTTCCCAACCAGAGTTATGTGAAACCCTAGGTTTCCTTCAGAGATTGCTATGGATTCCTTGAAAACAATTAAATTATTAGCTATTTGTAAGGAGGGATTCTTCCCACTGACCACAAATGTTAGGATCATTATTACCAGTCACCATTAAATGAAAGCAGCATATGCAAAAAGACTAGCTCTACATTAAATTAGAATTCCAGTTTTATTTGCACTTTAAATAGTTTGTGTGCGCCAAACTGTCCCATCAAAACTATTTCCTTTACAGGACAATGTGGCCACTGTGTGTGCTGTAATGGACTGCTGTAGTACTAGTTACATACAGTAAGTGGTGCTGTGGTCCAGCAGCAGTATGGGTGACTTCCTGCCTGCTGCCAAAATATAAAGAGAATAGGGCTGTGTGCTTCTCCATCATCCAGGAGAAGCTTTATGCATGAATACATGGCTTCCCCTGATTGGCCGAGATTCAGGAAAAGCCTTGTATTTTTATTTTTTTTTCCACAAAAATGTTTTATTTTATTAAAGAAGGAAAATATGGTTGTACAAACATTATGTCGAACAAGCCATCTGCAGATGGAACCATAGCAAGTTAACATGGTGAGAACATTCTTACGTAACAATACAGTAGTAAATTGAAAAGGTAATACCTCAGGGATTTGTATATACTGAAACAATAGGAGGCCTATGTAGCACAAATAATTGAACAGCCCAAACTTCTAGCAAGAACAGGTATCTGGGTGTCAGTGAGACACCCCACCTGTGAGTGAAGCCTTGTATTTTTATCCATGAATACAAAGCTTCCTCTGACTGGTCAAGGTGGAAATTGGGACATCATCCATCAACTTCTCCACCTTAGACAATTCCTTTACCTTTGACAATTGTTGGTTGGCCTGCATGCATCTCCATGTCATGACCACTTAGTGCCCCTGTTCCTCATTCCAGCACCCGGGTGTTGGCTGTTGCTTTTCCTCCCTGTCGGTGTTCACCTGTTAGGTGATTGATCTGCTCGGTCACCTGATATAAGCAAACCGAACACAATATCACCCGCTTGTGATAGAGACAGACTTACCTGCATTGTTCTAGACCAAGGTTCCTGTTAGTCTACTTTGCTTGCTGTTGGATCCCCTGTGTATGAACTGGATTATTCCCTGAACTAAGCCTGCCTTTTTACCTGGAACGAATACTGGATTATCTCCTGAACTCAGCCTGCCTTTACCTGAACTGTCTTTGAACCACGCTATCTGCTAAACTGCAAGTACCTGTTTGCTTTGCTCAGTTCTCATCTGCCCAGGCATGGTGGCCAGGCCAATAGCATTGTGTATAAAGTCCTGGGGGCAACCAAGTATCGGTAGGCCTGCTTGTTTTAAGGGAAAGGGGGCTGCTATAGGTGAAGCACACAGTAGCCAGCTATAGTGTCTGAACACCTGCGTTGGGGTAGACGTGACATTCATGACACTCCATCATCCAGGAGAAGCTTTATGCATGAATGCAAGGCTTCCCCTGATTGGCCAAGATTCAGGAGAAACCTTGTATTTTATCCATGAATACAAGGCTTCCTCTGACTGGTCAAGGTAAAAATTGTGACATCATCCATCAACTTCTCCACCTCAGACAATACCTTTACCTTTGACAATTGTATTCACTGGTAAAAATACAAGGATTCTCCTGGGTGGCAGAAAAGCACTAAGGCAGGTCATAGATGATGCAAATTTCTTCACTTAAAAACACTGGGTTGCAGGAAAGAAAATTGCTTGATTCACTTATCAACACAGTCAATGTTGATCCCTCCCACAGCGCTATTGTGTTCTTCCAGCAGGGATCCTTCCTTGCCAGCAGAACTCAATAATTACTGCTGGTGGCTAAAGCAATCACATGCAAAAACTCAGACAGGCTGGTTTTACTGAAGTAAATTGATGGATCGACATCAGTACAACCAGGCTGCCCATAGATAGATTAAATTGTGTCCGGTCCCTGCTGAGTTAACCAAGATTCAAACCATCTATGGCCGGCTTAGCTCAAACAAGAAGTCACCTATACTGCTGCTGGAACCCACCACTACTTACTGTATGTAGCTAATGCTACTACAGTACATTACAGCACACACAGTGGTCATATCATTCTGTAACAAAAAAAATGTTTGTTTGGGCAAGTTGGAACCAAACAAATTATTTACAATTAAATTGAACCTGAAATTTTTAATCAACTGAACATTTTGATCCTTATGTCATCCTTGTATTAAATACCAACTCATCACCCAGTTGTTTTGATCCGTCTCTCCCAACCAAACTGCTTAGAATTCACAATAATTTGTCTTTTTCAGTGTAGTTTGAAGTTTTCTCCATTATGCAAAATAGAAAAAAACACATTTCTATCACATTTCCTTTCTGTGCTGTCATATCACAGATTGTGTTTTTTACTGACCCACTCACAAAGCTAACAGACAAAACTCTGAGTTTTTTTTTAAATAGTTCTAGGGAATTTCTTTTACACGAGCCTCCTGGGTGTTACAACCAATGAGATGCAAAATGTCTAATCAACGTATAAAACGGGAGAGCGCTATTAATCTGACAGTTTTAAAGCTGCTAACCGATTAAATGGAAACAGATGTGAATATGGCTTTATAATAAAATCAGTCTGACATTATAACTAACAAGCACAAATGAGCTTGTTTTGAAACAGTATTTATTAGGAGTATGTGAATAAAGTTTGTCATTTGCTGAATGAAAGATATTTACGGCATCCTTTATTATTGCTTTAAAGACTAAAGTAACTATTATTTAAGTGTGCAAATAGGCCAGGGGTGCTGTCACCTGTAGAAACCAACCAGCTGCCAGCTTTAAGTAGGTGAGTTATATTAATGGAAACATAAATGCAACAATATTGTGGTTTAAAATAAATACATACATAAATAAAGAAAAAAGACTTGCCGTGTCAGTAGACTATAAGGTACACTTGAACATTCAGTATTTTTTACACAGTGTTACTTCATGTAGATCCAGCCTTTTGAAACATAACTGTATTTTGCAACCTTCCTTTCATGTGGGTCGGCAAGGCTAAGTAGACCTATACTCAAAATTCAAATGGTAAATTGTAACAATATATATATATATATATATATATATATATATATATATACAGTTAGGTCCATATATATTTGGACACAGGCACAATTTTCATACTTTTGGCTCTGTATGCCACCAGAATAAAATTAAAACAAAACAATCCAAATGAGTTTGAAGTGCAGACTTTCAGCTTTAATTCAAGGTGTTGAACATAAATATCAAGTATACATTTTAGGAACTGCAACCATTTTCATACACCGTCCCCCCATTTTCAGGGGCTCAAATGTCATTGGACAAATGAATATAATCATAAATAAAATGTTCATGTTTAATATTTTGTTGAGAAACCTTTACTGGCAATGACTGCCTGAAGTCTGGAACCCATGGACATTACCAAAGACTGGGTTTCCTCCTTTCTGATGCTTTGCCAGGCTCTAACTGCAGCTGTCTTCAGTTGTTCTTTGTTTGTGGGTCTTTCTGACTTTAGTTTTGCCTTCAGCAAGTGAAAAGCATGCTCAATTGTGTTGAGATCAGGTGATTGACTTGGCCATTGCAGAATATTCCACTTATTTTCCTTCAAAAGCTCCTGGGTTGTTTTTGCAGTGTGTTTTGGATCATTGTCCATCTACAGATGTTAATTGCCGTCCAATCAACTTTGCTGCATTTGGCTGAATCTCAGCTGACAGTATATCTTTAAACACTGCAGAATTCATCCGGGCTGCTTCTGTCTTCTGTTACATCATCAATAAACACCAATGACTCAGCCATGCTTGTCCATGCCATCACACTGTACAGATGACGTGGGCTTTGGATCATGAGCTGTTCCATGCCTTCTCCACACTTTTTTCTTCCTAACATTCTGGTACAGATTAATCCTGGTTTTATCCATCCAAAGAATGCTTTTCCAGAACTGGTCTGGCTTTTTTTAGATATTTTTTGGCAAAGTCTAATATGGCTTTTCTATTCTTCAGGCTTTTGAATTGTTTGCCCCTTGTGGTGAACCCTTTGTATTTGCTCTTGTGAAGTCTTCTCTTGATTGTAGACTTTGTCTTTCGTGGACTTCCAGGCCTTTTTATTTTGCCGAGCTCCCCAGTGCGTTCTTCTTTTCTCAAAATGTACCAAACTGTTGATTTGGTCACTCCTAATGTTGCTGCTACCTCTCTGATGGATTTGTTTAGTTTTTGAAGCCTTACAATGGCCTGTTTCACTTGTATGGACAGCTCCTCTAAACGCATGATGTAGGTTCACAGTAATAGATTCCAAATGAAAATACCACACTTAGAATTAACTCCAGACCTTTTACCTGCTTAATTGAGAAATAGTGAAGGAGTAGCCCACACCTGGCCATGAAACAGCTTTTGATTCAATTGTCCAATTACTTTTGGTCCCTTGAAAAGGGGGAGTTGGCTATTCTTAAGAGCTGTACTTCCTAAACTCCTCCTGCGATTTGGATGTACTTACTCTCAAATTAAACCCGAAAGTGTGCACTTTCAGCCCATATCTATTATATAACTATAGCTTGAAAATGTATTGGTAAATATCTGAAAACGAAATTTGGTTTGATATTAAGCCAAGAACTGAAAAATCATATACAAAAACGAAAATTTTAGATTTCAAATTGATACATTTTGATGAAATGGGGATATTTCTGAAAAAAAAATATTGAAAGGTTGGAGTTTAAAACAAAAGGAGTAAGTAATAAGTGGGCACTATTAAAGTCTACTATCCTGGAGGCAACTAGATTACAAGTCAGGCAAGTTGGTAAGAATACATGGAAGAAAAAAACAATATGGGTCACTAAAGAGGTAAGTAGGATAGTAAAGAAAAAAAAATGAGGATTTAAGGAAACAGAAGGTGTAGCTGACAGAGAAGAGTATAAAAATAGACAAAAAGATGCCAAACACATTATCAGTTCTGCCAAAGCACAGAAAGAGGAGGTCATTGCTAAATCTATATAGAAAGGAGATAAAAACCTTTTTTAGGTACATTAGTGATAGAAGGAAAAAATAATACAATGGGATCTTTAAAATGAACTAGGCACAACACATATGTTAAGGGAGACTTGGATGTAGCAAACCATTTAAACAATCACTTCTGTTCAGTCTTCTCAGAAATAAAATGCACTAACAATAACAAGTTGGGGGATCATATTGGTTCTAGTAATGACAGTTCATTTTTAGGATTTCTGGAGACAGATGTAGCAGAGGAACTGGCTCGATTAAAGCTTAATAAAGCAATGGGCACTGGTGGTATTCATCCCAGAGTTCTAAGACAACTTTGAGTACATGGTTGGACCATTACCAGCTCTTTTTAACCACTTCAATACAGGGTACATTCCCTCCTTCCTGCCCAGGCCAATTTTCAGCTTTCAGCGCTGACGCATTTGAAATGACAATTGTGCAACACTGTACCCAAACAAACTTTTTATCATTTTGTTCCCACAAATAGAGCTTTTTTTTTGGTGGTATTTGATCGCCTCTGGGGTTTTTATTTTTTGTTAAATAAATAAAAATTGACCGAACATTTTGAAAAAAAAAATAGTTTTTTTTGTTTCTGTTATAAAATTTTGTAAATAAGTAAGTTTTCTCCTTCACTGATAGGCACTGATAAGGCAGCACTGATGAGGTGGCACTGATGATGAGGCACTATGATGCAACACTGATGGGCACTGATAGGCGTCCCTGATGGGCACTGATAGGTGGCACTCATATGCAGCACTGATGGGCATTGATAGGCGGCACTGATGGGCACTCATTCGTGGCACTGATAGGTTACACTGATGGACACTGAAAGGCCGGACTGATGGGCACTTATAGGCGGCACTGATGGGCACTGATTGGCAACCCTGGTGTCCATGTGTGGGCATACCAGGTGGTCCTG